>JADBJO010004712.1:150041-188654 GCA_016801955.1 Conus betulinus
ACACACACACACACACACACACACACCCTCTTCAGATTTGGAGCCATCACTAGACATTCTTTAATAGGTAGAAAAAATCTAGGGCTGGTGGAATCTGATGGAGCCATTACTAGATATTCTTCAAGAGAACGGAAATCTAGGGCTGGTGGAATCTATGCAATATGACTCCAGGTCATAGCAGATCCTTGAGGCGAGGAAAGTCCATGGCGGGTCGTCAGAAAATTTGGATGAATCACACACGACTCCAGTCTGTTTGCACCACTGCTCCAATGAAGAAAAAAAAAATGAGGAAAAAAAAAACCAAAAAACAACAACAACAACAACACACACACACACACACACACACACACACACACACACACACACACACACACAGTCACAAGCATGTGCTTGGGGTTTAGAGAAGAGGTTCGAACAGGAGTTCAAAGAGTTTCAGCTGGCGGTTGGAGAGGGATGGTTCCCCTACCTCTGCAGACAGACTGTATACATCGGAGGTGCGAAGTGCACCCAGACAGAGTCGGAACCATTGATGGTGGATAGAATCCAGTGTTGTAACGTAGGAAGGTCTGGTACAACCGTAGACAACACAACCGTAGTTCAATTTGGAGTGGATGAGAGCCCTGTAAAGACGGAGAAAAGTTTTCTTCTCAGTGTCCAATTAGTTTGTGCCACAATTATCAGTGATCATTGTTTTTTGACAAGAAGTATTCAAGTGCCAAATGTGACTTTTTGAGTTAAGTTTTTGGTCAAAGATAACTCCCAGAAATTTCGGTTCTTTCAGAACTAATATGGTGGATTCATTCACACGAATTTCAGGGTCAGCAAAGTGTCATCGAAAGTTGTGAAAGTGTATATTCTGAGTTTTGGTGCCTGAAAGAGTAAACCCACGTTCCTCCGCTCACTGTTGGATCTTATCAACGCCTCGCTGGGGTCGACATAATATGCTAGGATAGGTGGCTCTTACTGCGTAGTGTTAAATTTGATGCAGAAAAGAATAGGGGAAGGAAACTCCCCTGGCATAAAATCGGTACTAAAGGACTGGGATCCATATTTATAAGAATAACATGCAGTCAGTTTTGAAAGGACCGTAATACATAACATTCATTTAATGAATTTAGAATCATTCTAAAGACTGTCACACACATTGACTACATCACTTCGTAAATACTGTTATCCGCCAGGTTTAATTCTTTGTACCTTAGAACTATATTTACACTCCCACCCCCCACCTTCTCTCTCTCTCTCTCTCTCTCTCTCTCTCTCTCTCTCTCTCTCTCTCTCTCTCTTGTGCTCTACCTCTATTTTTGATAGTTACTAGTTTGCCGCCATTCAAATATCAAAACATTTTGTACTGTAATTAAGCAGGAGTCATGGGCGAAAGTAAAGCTATCAGGTTTATGCAATGGAACTGCAGATCCATACATACAAACCTGCCTTACCTTATTCAACACTTTGCCTCCTCCAGCTATTTCATTCTCATTTTGCAGTCGTTAAATGTGACTCGTAATAATCTACCCAAACTGTCAAACTATTTTTTCCCTCCGGTCTGTGAAAAAGACAGAGAAAGGAGATAAAGTCAAAACAGCTATTTATATTAATGATAAAATGGATTACTCCGTGTGTTCATCACCGGCACCAACAAACATATTACAACTGCATTCCTGTGCAGCAAGGGTTAAAATCAGTCAGACGTTAATTGTTAATGTCGTCAGTGTGTACTTACCTAAAGGGCCAAATGAAGAAAATACTGAATGGCTACGTCCATTGCATGATTCGAATGAGAAATGGCTAATCGCTGGTGACTTCAACGCTCATTCACCTTTTTGGGAAGCTGATAACGTTTCTGTGACTAGTAACAGATTTGTCGAAAATATCGTTGATGCTTCTCTCTATCTACTTAATGACGGGAGAGTCACAAGGATCCCTGATATACCCACTCAAAGAGCTTCTGCCATTGATCTGTTTCTTATTTCTCCCATCCTTGTACCAAATAGTGACTGGAACACACATACTGATAGCTTAGGAAGTGACCGCTTACTCGTCATTATTACTCTTAATGATAACTTAGTCCAGACTACGACAGATAAAGATATTATAGCCAAGTATAATTATAAGTGTGCTGACTGAAAAATGTTTGAGAATATTCTAAAATCGCAAAATACTAATGACATAAGAGATGATGATATCAACAAATTTTTATTAAAAAATCACGAACACTGTGTTACAAGCAGCTGATCGTTCCATGCCAAAATATTCTAATTTAAAATCTGACAAACATTCGGGAAACATCTGGTGAACGAAGTTTGTGAGAAAGTTGTGAACGAAAAGAAATGTTTATTCAAAATATACTTACAGGATAAAAAAAAGAGAAGAAAATCACATCCCCATGAGGAAAGCGAATTCATTTAGTAACAAAACAATAGCACAAGTGAAACGGCAGTATTGGGCTGCATTTTGTACAGATGAGGTTTATAGCCATAAAGATCTACAAAAAATATGGACAAAATTCAGTAGCATGAAAAATGGAGTAAATTTACCGTTATGTCCAGTTAGGATTGAAGGTAATGAATTTCCTTCTAATTTACAAAAGGCTGAGTCGTTTCTCTGATACAATGCTTCCTAATAATCTTCCAAAAGAAATAAGAACTTTTAGGGAAAACGAGGCCCAAAAAGATATGTATAAAGATGCAAATTATATCAATGCCCTAATTACTTTGAAAGAACTGAAAGACACGCTTTTTTCTTTAAGTGATAAGAAAACGCCAGTCGGAGCAGACGCAATATCTAGCATAATGTTAAAACATTTGCCGAAAACTGGATTATATTACTACATGAATTGTTTCAAAAATGCTGGGATGAAGGTCATATTCCGAAGGTATGGAAACACCCAATCATAGTTCCAATACCAAAACAAGGAAAGTCAAAGAAAGATAAAAAATAATTACGGACCCATTGCTCTAACATCAGCCTGTGGCCTTAAGGACAAGGTTCCTGCAGACATATGTCTACATATTTGTGGCAATTGCTGTCATCTGGCAGTGGTAGGTAGGTTTCAATGGGGGTCGTCGTATTCGTCTCCCAGAGCTGGTGTTGGCTCAATTCTGGTCGTTATCCTCTTGAATGCTGGTTCAAGTTTGGTGAAGTTGGTCTTGAACGTTAGTTCACTTTTAAGTTGTTGATCGACCGACGATGGGCGTCGGGTGTGTGTTGCCTGCTGTCCCCCAAACATCATCAGGCTGTCTTCAGGGCCACGGGCGGCCTTCTTCATGCTCGGGTGGCGATGGTCCTGTGCCGCGTGAGGCCGCCTCAAGGAGGAAGCAGGACGAAAGGACGAAAGTCGCTGGAGCGCTGCACGAGCCCCTAAAATTCGGCGGGCGCTCGCTGACTGCGGCCGAGAGGGCAATTTTTCAGCCCAACCCCCTAAGGAGTGCCCCCGTGTCTGCCACCCCTCAAAACAGCACGGTTATTCTCCGGGCCACGTAGTCGCAGTCAGGCAGCGCTCCTTCGCCAATCGCCCCACATCTCCAAGAGCCGTCCCCCGGCGACACAGGCTAGACCCGCCGTCACCCACATGGCTGGAAGGTTGTCTGCGCCGCCCGACACTGATCTCTCACATCAGTGTCCCTCAAAGGAGAGCTGCCACCTCTCCCCTGGCGTCCACTGCTATGCCACACTCGCAGTGACGTTAGTGGAACTAACAACGAACATTAAACATCAGTTTGCTCACAGAAAAAATGTCCTGGTAACATTCTTTGATATAAAGAAAGCCTATGACCATGTCTGGCATGGTAGATTACTGTATAAATTAAAAAGTATTGGTCTATGGGACATATCTATGACTATGTTGAGAATTTCTTATCTGACACGAGTATGCAAACAAAAGTAGGCAACTTCTATTCCACCTTAAGATTTCCCCAAATGGGAACCCCACAGGGATCAGTTATTGCCCCTCATTTATTCAATATTCTGCTCTATGATTCACCACAATCTGTGTCAAATAATATTGTAATCGTACAATATGCAGATGACATATGCATGTGGATGATGAAAGTTACCAAAAAAGGAAAACCTCCAAAAGACAGCTGAACTATTTTAGAAAATTGTATTAACGGGAACTTGATAACTTAAATAATGACATGATGGAGAATGGACTCTTGTTATCATCGGAAAAAAAATAATCTTGTACTTTTCCATAGTGGGCGCGATCCACCAGAGTTAACTTCCCTAAAAGAGCAAAATCAATTTCCTGGCTTATGACAATTAGGACTTTCACTTCCAGTTTATTCGAAGAGTCAGAAATTAACCATAACGAAATAATTAAACCTCATTCCTTCATCTCCCAGCCCACCATGAGAACTTCAAAGAGCATCATTTAATATCAACCATTCGTCTTTGAAAAAAGGTGACAATGAAAACTTGATTGGCTAAACAGTAAAAGAGTATAGAGAACTCGTACCCGCTTAATCTTAAGATATATACGGACGGATCTCTTTTAGATACCAAAGAAGCAGGTGCAGCATTTGCTATTCCTTCTATAAAGGTGGAAAAATCTTACTACCTTGGAAAAAACAGATCCACTTTTACAGCCGAGCTAACTGCCATATTAATGGCCATGTATTATCTTCTTGATCTTTCTTGCCCCAACAACTCAGGCCCTCTTTTGTGTCGATTCAAAATCGGTTTTATTTGCCCTCAGCAAATCAACAACAATAAAGTAAAAGATTTAATTACAGACATTCATCAGTTAATACATTTTTTTTGGTTATTAGGGGTACGAGTATCTCTTTCTGTTGGGTTCCTTCACACTGTCATATTCAGTTTAATGAGAGGGTCGACAGAGCAGCAAAGTGGGGAGCAAGAAATACAAGCGGCTCAGAATGTATCAGTATTCCATTGTCTGTCCATGAGGGATACAGTCTTTTAGAAAATGCGTGCTGGAAACATTTTAGAAAAAAAAAAAAACCCCAAAAAACCTGAAAAATTCTGGATGTTTTCTAGATACTCACTCATGCCAGCTAATAAACATTGACACATTTAATTCATTTCATCAATGTAGCTTACCTTATTCACGGATTATAATTTCTTTGATTTATAAGATCAAATTGAATTCTTTTAAGACAAAGTTTTGTAAGTCATGACATGCCTTTGTGGCGGAAAAATTACAAATAATCACATCCTTTTTCAATGTGAGCACTTAAAACCTTACCTATCATCCCTGCCTAAATGTTCTCAGGATCAAGTTGTATCAGATTTATCACTGATGTGTAAAATTGTAGTTTCATTACATCAAAGTCCTATTTTTCTGTTCTGTAAATGTGAACCGATGTTGAGTGTTTTGATCAGTAGTTCTTTGTTTAGCTCATAGTTGTGTTATATTTATTATTGCTGTTGCTGTTTTTCTTCAAAGCTTTTGAAGATATTACTTAATACCTCTACCTCCCTCCCCCCACCTCCCTTTCCCTCTAACATTGTCTAATATCACTTAACATGGATAGACGTTAAATTTAAGAAGAACACACACACACACACACACACACACACACACACACACACACACACACACACACACACATACACGCGCGCGCGCGCGCGCGCGCGTGCGGGCGCGCGCGCACGCAAGTTGAGGACACATGCACGCGCATAAAGACACAGTGGGACAGTAATGCTGAGAGACACAGATCGGGACTGAAATCACGGCGAGGTTAAGGAGAAACCGAGACACAAAGTCGAGATCAATGGCACAGAAGGTTCCAAACGAAGTGGAAAGTGCCACCGACGCTCCCCTCCCCTTTAAAAAAAAAAAAAAAAAAAAAAAAAAAAAAAAAAAAAAAAAGCGAAATACAATAACAAAAAACAAACCAATACCACCACCACCACCACCACCCCCCCAAAAAAAAAAAAAAAAAAAAAGAAAAGAAAAAAAAAAAAGGAAAACAAATTAGCAAAACTTGGTTTTAGTTTTGGTCTTGTCTATTTTTAGGTCTGAAACTGTTAGAGACTGTTCAGTGGTGCCCATTTTACTTTTCATCTGTACTATAGTTAGTTTCAAAGCGAGGTAACTAACCCCCTTTCTTAATTTTTAAAAAAATTTTTTTTTTTATTTATTTTTTTTTTTTTTTTAATTTTGGAAAGGAGATTGGGAGGATACTGGGGGAAAAAGAGACATGACCAAAGCGTAGTTTTGGAAATTTTGCAGTTGTGGTGACCGAGAATTAACATCCGGGACAGGGCAGTCGGAGCGAAATTGAACCCGGAAGTTATCCGAAAACCAACGAATATTGACGATCGTAAACTCCTGTTAAAAGGTACGGTAGCTAGATAGCCATATTTGAGTAATAATATAAAATCAGCCACCATCACCTTGTTTTACAAACATTTTATGTCATATCTGACATGTATTGAATAATAGTATTTGTTCTTACATTTGATATGTTTCTTTTGTTTATTAACAGGAGTATGCTTTCAAAAACATCGTTGTAAAAGTCCAACAGGACTCGAGGGACGAAAGATAATGAACAGACAAAAATCCTCACCCGTTCAGAGCAATATTCGGACAATTCCATCCTTTGAATGGTCAGATTGGTTGTGGTTTTTGTTTGTCTAAGCTGCCTGAAAATGATAGTTATATTTGGCCACATAAACAAAAATGATCACTTCCTACTTGGGCCTGTTATTTCAGTCCGACATGTCTGTTCTCAACGTGCACAGCACTCGGCCTCGGACATGTCTCGATCGCTTTTCAGATGAAATATTTTGTTCAGTGAATGAATTGTGTGCTTAAATTGATAAACAAGGAGTTTAGTTTGCATTCATGTCAAAAGAGGCAGTGAAGAATATTTTTTTTAAAATGCATCTCTTTCGGCATGTAGGCGGGGTCGCAGTGTGAAATTTTCCGAGTAACGCAATGTCATGGTGGTTTGGCATGTTCAAGCAAACATGACACAAAATGCCGTAATACCGAGCATGTAGATGTCTTTGAACGTTTAGAATTTCTCTTACGGGGTAGATGGTCAGTTATCTGTCCATTTTGTGATTCAAAAACCATTCGTTGGCAACACCTTCATTACAATTATTGTCCATGTTGCCGTAGGCTCCTCTTCAGTTAAAATCTATTTCTGGAAAGAACACGTAGTTTGTGAACAATTAACATATGGGGTTTCAGTTTGTACATTATTTAAGCCACTCTCTGTATGTCATGGCATTCTAGTTTGCTTTTATGTCATTGTGTGACACATTGTAGAAGTGGAAGTAATTTTAAAATTTTCATTGGTGGCATATTCTGATTTGAAAGATGAACTACACCTATTGGTGACCTATTTTTAGCACACAGTCACCCACATTTTGGTCAGTGGAAAAGGAAGGACCTTGTAAACAAAGACAGTCTGTGTAGAGTCAGTACATGTATATGCCCAAAGTTATAATTATTGTGTATGTTTGTGGCTGAAGGGAAAAGTACCAAATATTTCTACTTCAAAGAACTTGAATTGAGCACTGAACTGATTCTGGGTCAGTACTAACTTTTGGCAATTTTGTAATTTAGACACAAAGGACTTTCTATGGTTTTGTGTCATCAAAGTCAGCACTTTGAAAAACTGCCAGATGTATTCAGGTAAGATATCAGTACCACATATTGTCTGGAAATGCAGTTTAGAAAATAGTGATGATAATTATGTTGAAACTTGTCTGCAACAATGGAGTTATGAACCATTTTGAATTTTTGTGCAGAATATGCATGTTTATAGTAGTGTGTATGTGACTTCTAATTCTTTAGAGTTAGACAGGTTTACTTACAACAAGTGCAATTTCTGGACTATGAATAATGTGTCGTTTGGTGATAATCAGTGAATTTTACTTGAAAAAAAGGTCTTTCTTTTAAATTTAAATTTCACAGATCGGCTGGAATATGAAAATTGAGATTTGACACCATTGTTGTGGGAAGTAACTGCATATGTGAATGAGCATGAAGTATTAAAACAGGCAAAGAACAGGTTTTGTTATTTTCCAGAGGAAGTAGGTGCTACGGGAGGAAGGGAAAAGGGTGTCTCTGACATGGAGCCTTTCCACCAACTTGTTTGTGGTCAGAGATACTTAATGGATTTAGTTACATGGTGGTTTGAAACGAAAGAATGGTAATGATCTTTTGAAAACTTCCCCGAAGATAGAGTATGGCTGCCTTAATGACGGGATAAAAAAGTCATACACACAGAACTCCACTGCCTGTCTTTTACAGGCAGTGTCCGCAGGAGTATCAGCCTGGGTATGCAGAAAGAAAAGATTTTTGAAAACAGGTCGGCATGTTGTGTTAGAGCTTAAGAGTAACATTTTAGCCTGTGTATGCAGAAAAGAAAAGAATCTTTTGAAAACAGGTCGGCATGTTGTGTTAGAGCTTAAGAGTAACATTTTTTCACTTGCACAGTTGAAATCACTGCAAAAAATTATTTGTTGAGATGGCTTTGCACTTGCACTTGCCGTGATTTCGGAAGTTCACTTTCAGTGAAGTTGCATGCATGTGCAAGTGTATTAGTAGAGGAGGACTGAGATAGTACTATTTTCTCACCACTGTGAGTGAGAAAATAGTACTATCTCAGTCCAGACAGGCATAGTAGATTGTGAAATCTTTACGTCTGGTTTTCTAAGTAGCAGTAAGACAGTGGGTGTCATCTTAGGACAGTAGCACAGTTCTCCCTTTGCCACGTAACTGGGCTAATCGGAACTTGAAGTGGTTGTCTTACTGAAAGTTCAGATGGTTGTCACACTGGCATTCAGGTTCTTTACACAAACAAAAGTGAGACTGCATTGGTCATTGAACATTTTTACTTGCTTGGTCAGGCAGCTTCAAAGTGAACTCTGTGTTCCAGACTCGGGGAATGCATTTGCCTAAAGCATTCTATGCATGTCACTAATGTTACTACAGTTTGATATTGATTTTGTCCAAAAGTTAGTGGACAAATCTTAATTAGTAAGAAACCACTTCCTTACATGTTCAACAGACAGAAAACTACTGTCATGCTTTTCACATGCTGAGCAGGAAGGCAAAGCAAAATTGAAAACAATGAAAGTTGTGATCCCCGACAACTTACCAAGATGTCCAGCCCTGACTGTGCTTAGGCAAGTGCAACAGCAAGTCAGTGGATAGATACACTCAGTGCAAGTTACCACTTGATACAGAAATTCCTAAAAAAAATGCGTCAACTAACTGCCAAGCTTTTTAGTGTTTACAAAGATTACTGTAACTACCAACATTACTTGCGCATGTGCTGGAAGTTTGAAGTTAGGGCAATGGGAGCAATAGAGTTAATTGCTTCAAAAGGAATTTTGAAGTCCGCCACTTTTGTTTTTAATGGTGGAACACAAAACAAAGCAAGATTTTACAAGCAGTAGTATTTTATAGCAATGTAGAGTAAAGATCTAGAAGTAGTTAGTTGTTTGGAATTTTCTTTTCTAAAGTTGGTCATCTTTGCAACTGATTGCTGTTGTCACTTACCTTTCCTTGTAGATGCAGAATCGGTTCATCATATTATGAAGCTGACTGGTCAAACATGCAGTCACTGAACTTTGAAGTGAGTGCAAGTGGACCCATACAGTGTACACCACTTCATAGCTGTCATCGATTCAGCAGTGCTTCAGAGGCACTGATAAATTGAAAGTCAGCTATTAACGTTCACTCATTGTTGCACTTGATGCGAGCCCAGAATATCTGTTAATAACATAAAAGTGAATCGAAGCAGATCTACAATGGTGGCAACTTCGGCAAATGCAGCTGTCCTCAAACAGTGCATCCAGTATAATATATTCAGTGAAATACCCCATATGGAAACAAAATGCATGGTCTGTTGAGAAGGGGTCAATAAAGCAGATCAGAAGATAAGCAGTGTATGGCAGATGGATGAATAGGGGCAAACAGTTACAGGTTGATGCTTCAAAGATGCCATGCCATTTTAATAATTACTTACAGGTATGTGGTATGTTACTTTGCAGATAGGTGCCATGTTAGTTACAGACAGATGCGATATCATTTACATGTTTTGTTAAAACATTTTTTGATTTCATTGCTTGACTTGTTATGGTTATCAGGCAGTAAACTGAAATTGATTGATGAATATATGCATAATAGTTTCCTGTTGTTGTCAATTTTCAATATTCTGTGAACATAAATAGTGATTTAAAAAACAAGGCCATGTCTGCAGTTGAGTTTGTACATTTTTTTTCTTTTCTTTTTTTTCTCTGTTTTTTTTTTTTGCTTGGGTAGGAAAAATATTGATTTGATTGTGTTACACTTTGACATAGTCTTTGCTGGTGTGAGAACATGTAATGAAGTCACTTTTGTAGATTGTAAAAGAGCATACAAGACACCTGTATGAAACATGCATGATATGTTTTTTTTTATTCTGTTCAGTATTGTATGGATAAATTTGCACACGCTGCTTACAAACTGTGAACAGACACACCTGCACCATCACACACACGCATACACATATACCTACACACACACACACACACACACACACACACACACACACACACACACACACACACACAGAGATTCATTCACTTACAGAATTGCATTTAACACAGGTTGATGGATTTGCTTCTAGCACTTGATGACTAGGTAGCCATCTGCATATATTGCTGCATTGACTTGCTTGGTGTTTCTGATTCTTTTGCAAGTGGCCCATTGAAATGATACACAACAAAAAATGGATGAGATCAAATGCAATGTGGTCTGAAAGACACAATAGACAGAAATAATTTGAAATTGCTGATAAGTATTCAAAAGACAAGACAGCATGCGTATTGGTCAGGTGGTGGTTGACATGGGTCATTCAACCAGATGATCTGGAAACTGAGCTTGAAAAAGATGGAGATTTTCACTGGCCAGAAAAAAAGTGATCCTTCCCACTTGGCTTCCTTCTCCACCCCGACCCCCACCCATCCATGTCCCCATCTGTCCCCTCCTCAGTTTTG
Source organism: Conus betulinus (assembly GCA_016801955.1). NCBI lineage: Eukaryota > Metazoa > Mollusca > Gastropoda > Neogastropoda > Conidae > Conus > Conus betulinus. The sequence continues at coordinate 161,007 of JADBJO010004712.1, forward strand.
TCACCTCTGTAATGTTTAGTTTTCCTCAGTAGTAGTGTAGGAGCTTCCTTAAAACTTTTGTCTAGTAACCCAGTTTCAGAGTTTCACATGAATGAAAATGTAAGGGTTTTAATACCCCAGTTGGAAGGGTTTTCATTCCCCCAACAAAAAATTCTTGGGTTTTCGAAATGGTTATACCTTCAGTGATTTTAATGAGCGAGATTTACTATAATTGTATATGTATGTTTTTTTGTTTTTTTTTAAATGTGTCACTGTTTACTGTTTTTTTTTTTTTTTATTTAAAAAAAAAAAGAAAAAAAATTACCATGAACTGGACCATGTCGGTCTGCAATATGGAACAGGATTCTTCGCTGACATGACCATGGTTAATTTGCTGACAACTGGCTTTGATTTGATTTTGATGCACACAGATGATCAGTGTTATTTGAAGTGTTTGAGAGTGAAGTGCTGATGACTTCAAGTTTCCAGTTCCTACTGTGGCGGAAAGAGTGCAAGCTTTCTGAGTTGTGCAAATTTTCCATGTAAAAATTCATTGAATATAAAACGTAAGCCTGTGAAAGCCCATCACATATCACAGTAGGAAAACCTTGCTGTTCATCTCCAGTGCTGATTTCAGGTCAGCACTGATGGTTTTGTAAGTCTCTTAAGTAAGATTTCTGATTGTGATTATTGGAAGAACCTGATTATTGACCATGTATTGAGCCTCATTTTGGTTTATTTTGCTACTTTTACCTTAGTCTAACTTGCATTCATTTTTGTGTGTTTCATTCTGATGCTGAAAGAAAGCAAATTGCAGGAATCTGTTGGGAATTTAGCATAACTAGATGTTCGGCCTGCTTGCTGATTGGCAGACTGATGAACAGAGAAGGAAGAGCACACTTCATAGAATTAGAAGTATATGTATTCTAGCTAACACACAATCATCATTTCAGTTCTTCAGTTGAAATCATTGTCAGTAACGAGATCCCTTGACACCCTTTTATTAATTTACTTTACATGTTTATACCTTTTTGTGTTTTTCATGTATGTGATTTAAAAAAAAATTCAGTGTGGAACATACCCCCATGATGATGTGAAACATACCCCCATGATGTGAAACCCTTAAGCTTGTGTGTATATTCTTTTCACACATACTCAAAAACACACACAGGACATGCAAGCACATGCATGCGCACGTGCATATATATACACACACTCGGACTTGAATACACATGCATACCTCTTAAACTAAACTTTGTGTACTGTAGTTATGGAGATGGAAAGAGCATATCTGGTCCCCATCTGTGCTTGGAAATATGAGACAGAGTTTATGCTCTTCCAATTAGGGCAGGCAACTTCGTTTGCTCCTGAAATTGTCAGACTGGGTATTCTGAACTTGTACATTGTTTTCGAGTGTAGGGCTTGCTCGGCCACATTATGGATTGTCTTGTGTTTTTGAGTGTAGGGGGGGTTGCTCGGCCACATTATGGATTGTCTTGTTTAGTTTCTGTTTGAATTGGAAAATTTACAAGTTTTCAACCATGGAAGTTTTGAGAACCTCTTTTCATCTCTTTTCTGGTCTGATCACTTCAGTTCATGCAGCAGCCATGTTCTTGGGATATGATCCTTTGTCAGGATGTGACCTGTTCCCCCCCCCCCCCCCCTCCCCCCCCCATGTGAGTTAGACAGCTCTGGAAAGGAACCATGTAGTTGGCAGGGCTAGAAAACTGTAAACTGTTGACCTGCAATTTATTGAAGATTGCTGGTGTAGCTTGGAGTGAAAGGAAGATGATGCATACTGGTGTTTTTTTGCCTTTTTTAAGTACTGTATATTGACTGGTGCCTGTAACCTTAACCAAATGAGTACTGGAACGAGAGGACAAACGCCGCCGCCTCCATCACAATTACGTAAGTTTTCTTTGTGGGTCATTAAGTGTGAAAATTGATTGTACGTTGAACAGTAACAAACTTGAACCAAAATGGAAGCGATAGTTGTCGACATTCAGCCATTTTAGTTTGATATTGCTGGCAGCATTTTTAGTGCTTCACTTTATTCTGTAGTAGGGGCTGACATTCTTCTTTGTCTTGCTCTTCTGGGTGGGAAAGTATGATGAAAACTACTACATGGATATACAAGGATATGCTGGAAGCCAGATTTTTTCTATTGTTTTGAAAAATAAGCGTTGAAAAATAAGCAACTTAAAAAGTGTGTGTGTGTGTGTGTGTGTGTGTGCATGTGATCAGCTTTTTTTGAGGCAACAGATAGTGCACTAAATGTCATTTAGCATATGGTTTTCCAAGTTAGACTGCTGATTATTGGGACTCGAACAACAAAGTGACCATAGCAGAAGGGCCACGGGCAATCAGAGTTACCTGGGTTGCAGTCAGTCAGAGTTGTCTTCATTGCCACTTTCAAGCATACAGTGCAATAGTGATTTTGAACATTTTTTTTTTTTTTTTTAGTTCTGATGGTCTACCCTAGGAATCTTATCCTGGTAGCATTCCTTGGATTTGGTAAATTATATGGAAAACTGAAAGGAAGGAAATGGCAGCATTAAATGGCTGTGGGCTGGATGAAGGAAGAATGTAGTAGATTTGTTAGCTGGTGGACAGTGATTGCCTTGGAGTTAAGATCACGACCTGGACCTAGACAGTGATTGAGCATATGACTGAAAAAGTCATATGATAGATCCATGGCATTTTTTCATCGTGTGCAAAGAGAACATTACTACAAATTGTGGAGTAAAAGCAGATAACTTGACAACAAACACAGCTGAATAATTTTTAGGAAAAGGTTAATGTAATATTGCAGTTTTAAACAGGTGGCTTTATGTAAATGTGAAAAAAGAGGAGGGGTGTAGTTGTGGTAAAAATGTCTGTAATATTAGTTAAAGGCTTGAGATTGGATATTGAAGTTCATGTTGTATAATGCTATATTGTCTTAAAATTTCTTAAATATTTGTGTAAAGTGGTCAAAAGCTTGACAGTGATGTAATTTTACAGGTCATTTTGAGGACCCTTCGCTCTACCAGTCACATTTTCAGGCTGCAGGGGCATCATACCAGCCTTCGCAGTCACCGGTCAGTATACAGTAGTGTTGTTTGTTGAGCAGTTTTTTACAGTCAGAGAGAATATTTCAGGAATTTCTGTGTTACAGCCTTAAACCTAAATCTGGTGAAAAACTCAGAAATTTTTGTAGGGGAAAAAATAGGGGTCTGGGGGTAGTTGTTAGGGGTCATTCATGGAAAAAGGTAAGTGCAGAGTTTGCATCTTTGATAATTGGGGAATGGTGGAAGGGGGAGGGGGATATTAATGTTGCCCCCAAAGACAGGATTTTAGACCATTTTATGTCATGGGAGGGAAGGGAGGGGGAGGGGGATGTTTGCATATCCCAGGGACCACATCAGATTTAGTGGTGCTGTATTTCTATCTGATTCCTTGTGAAGTTAAACCCTCAATTCAAGCTTTGTGGAACTCAGTCTGAGCTTTGTCTGTATACATTGTTGTCACTGTCTTCTTTGATTCTTCATTTGAAACTATTCCTAAGTATTCAATCTTGCTTATGAAAAAGCAACTGTTTTTTTTTGTAAACTTAAAAAGTATATACTGAATCAAGCCTTGTGAATTATTCATCAGTAAATGCTAGAGCAGAAATAAAAGTGTGTTGAACCAGAAGACACTGATAATTTATATTGCATTTTGGGAAGGGCGAGTACTGGACAACCAGGTCAGTAACACTTCAGACTTCTGTTGCATCGTGGGAGGAGGCAGAAGTAAAAGAACTGGACGAGTAGAATAGTTACAGATATCCAACATTATGGAAAACATAGCTCTTATCTGGTGTTCTGTGAAGCAATTAGTGGGGGTTGTATGTTGCAGAATTAACCAGAATTGTGCACTTTGTGCAACAAGCACAATACTTTGGTATATTGTTCTTTACAATGTTATAATTGATTTCAGATTTGAAGCCACTTCAAAATCGTTTTTTCATTTTGAGAAAAAAAAAAAGATGAGCCAAAATTGCAGACGATTTTCTAGCACGAGGTGCCCGCAGTGAATATTATCAAGCAAAATGAATTGTAAGCTAAAATTATTTTCCAATGATAACACGTTGGACAATGATATATCGTGTATGAAAATACATATGTTTATCCAAAACTTTCTGGCCTTATTTTGTTTCCTAAATGTTTCATAACTTTGTAGACCCGCAGCGGGAAAATCAAAATGGCCGCCTCCGATCGCGTGTCCGTAATTTGCCAGTGAAAACTTCGTCTTTAGAGGTGAATGCATGCGTGCCTGCGTACGTGATCGCGCGCGTGTGTGTGCTTGTGCGTGTCTGCGCGCACACGCGTGTGTGTGTGTGCAATGGAAGAACAAAAATTAAGTGTCCAATCCCATTTCACCTCGAGGAAAATGAGAGGCAGATAGAGGGAAAGGCAAACAGAAGCAGAGAGAGAGAAAAAGAGAGAGTGGTAGATGAGTCTTATGTTTGGAAGGGGCACTTGAGAGTGTGTTAAAGAAAGTGAGCGAGTAGTAGATGAGAAGTCTTATTCTTGGAAGAGGGCATTTGAGGGTGTGTATGAGGGGGAAAAAAAAAATATATATATATAAATGCATATAGATTGTTCACATATATGTATGTGTCTATGAGTATGCATACCTGGATGGTGGAGATGGTGTTTGGGGTATATATATTATGCTCTATATGTTATGTTTCAGATATGCTATATATGTACATGGGGTGTGCATAAGAATAAGGTGGGATTGGGAAATTGGGGAAGGGTATAGAGAGAAAGGGATGGAGGAGAGGTCGTGGGAAAGGAAAAGAGCTGGAATGATTTCAAACTAATCCATTTATCATCAATCATTTTCCTTTTTCCACTCCCAACAGGCATTTTCACACTAATGCCACCACATTATCTCACTTATGACAATGATCATCATCCTGTGTAGTACTGCAGATCTCACTTGTGATAATGGTCATCATCCATCAGTCATGGATCATTTCCTCTATTCCCCCAACTGGCATTAACATACTGAGGCTAGTACACTATTCCACTTTTGTAAATGACCATCATCCCACACTACTGTGAATCACACTCACACCATGACAATAATCATCATCCATCAGTCATTGTTTACCTACTTCATACCCCTAACTGGCATTATTTCACCAATGCCACAACATCATCCAAATTATATAACAATGATCATCATCCTACAGTACTGTTGATCTCGAATGATCCATGATCATCACCCATCAGTCATCCCCCCCCCCCCCCCCCCCACCCACCCTCTTCCTGAACCAGCAGTATTATACTAATGCCACCACATTATTTCACTTATCACAATGACCATCATCCTACAGTATATCACTAATGACAATGATCATCACCCACCAGTCATTGATATCTCCCTTTGTTCCCCAAACTGGCACCATTGTACTAATGCTACATTATTCCACCTACATGACAATGACCCTCACCCTACAGTACTGCTGATCCCAATATTCAGCATCCATCAGTCACTGGAAATATTGTCATCCAATGATCACCTTCATACTGCAGTATATATGGCAATGAGGAAGCTGACCATTTTGCAAAGGAAGGAGAACAGCAGCAGCCCCCAACTAGAACACAGGAAATCATCTTGGAAAAAATCAAAAGTATTATCAAGGAGAACCAAAAATCAAAAAGGAAGATGGCTTGAGCAGCACCCTACTTACCAAGAGGGATGGGCACTACAGGATGCCCAGATCAGACCTTTGTGAGACTGAGGACAGGGCACTTCAGGCTAAGCCATCACATGTCCACTATATTCCACAATGGCAAGTCTTCAAAACATCCATGCAGTACAGCCCAGTGACCTAGCCTGCCAACACACTGATGAAGGGAAGCCCTATTGACCACTGGAGGGCCTTCCCATACAGCAACCTTCGCCAGTACCACCAGGGTTCCTACCTAAGTGAACAAGGAAGAAGACCACCCTACACTACTGTTGATCTCTAATGATCATCACCCATCAGTCATTGATTCCCACCTCAACCAGCATCATTTTACTACTGCCACCACATCATTTCACCTGTGACAATGATCAGCATCCCACAGTACCTTTAGTTGCAGTTATGATTCCAGTAAGAAGAACAATTATCATCCTGTAGCACTGTTGTTATCAAATGGCCATCACCCATCAAGGTTCCCATTTTTCTTTAAATTTTAGTAACAAGAATGATTATCATCCTGCAGCACTGTTGTTATCAAATGGCTATCACCCAATAACCTTTATTATAATTATTTATATATTTTAATTTATTCAGAGACCCCCCCCCCCCCCCCCCCTGTGTGTGTGTGTGTGTGTGTGTGTGTGTGTGTGTGCTTATATGTGTGTGTGTGATAGTGTTGATTTCACCTATGACAACGGTCACTATTCATCAATCATTGATCATTTCCAATTTTCTGCTCAATTGGCATTATCGTACCAACACTATCATGTTAATTCACTCATGACAATGACCAACATCCTATAGCATTGTTTATCCCACGTGTGACAATGATCATCATCATCATTTTAAAAAAAAAAAAAAAAAAAAATATATATATATAGTAGAGAGAGAGAGAGAGAAAGAGAGAGAGAGAGATGGGTGTGTATGCGTGTGAAAACTCCCCACAGTTAGTCTCTTTTGACCATAATTCACACATAATACCCTCCCCTCTCTTCCCCCCTCCCCACCCCACCCATTGCATGAATTTTCCTCCCCCCCCCCCCCCACACCACGCACCACGCGTTTGTGTGGGGAGGAGGGATATGAACTCTTTTATCTCTCTCTCCCCCCCTTCTTTACCATCTTCCACCCCCCCCCCCCCCCTCCATATTCTGTCCCCCCCCCCCCCCCCTTTTCTTTTCCCCTCTCCTAACAACATCTTACCACCCATTGATCATTTCCATTCCCTTCATTACCCACACCCCCACATACAACTACCCAGACATAACTACTATCATCACCATCACCACACATTAAAACTGTTCATTTGTTTATTTATCCATTTATGTCTTTTTATATTTTTTATTTACTTATTTCATTTTATTTCATTCATTAGTTATTTATTCATTTATTTATTGCTATGATTTTTATTTATTTATTTTTACTTATTTGGTGTTATGTGTGAAAATGAATGACTGTACAGCATACAACTCTCCTTTTTGCTGGCGGCCATCTTGGAAATTGCTCAAATACACAATTTTCCCTTTTTTTTTTAAATAGACCTGTATCTGGTTATGTTCAAGGCATGAAATTGTCCATCTCAGCCAGATTTGGTGTTTGTAGCATTAAATGAACAATTATGAAAAATATATTCCAATTTTTGTGTCGGCCATTTTGAAAAATGCCTAAAAAACGTTTATACAAATTTTTCATGGTGGCTCTAAACCAGGTTTTGTTCAGGACATAAAACTGGCCATCTCTGCCAAATTTGGTGCTTGTTGCATGAAGTGCATGATTTTTCGACATAGAACCCCCGCTAAATGGGTTAAATGAAGATTAAAAAACAAACGAAAAAGAAAAAGAAATTAAAAATGGGAAACGCAGGAAGTTGAAGATAGTCTTTTATGTTTTGTTTATGAATTTCATTTTGAAGTCGTTTTTGTGTGCTTGCCTCTGAAGAATTTTTTGCCCCCCCCCCCCCTTTTTTTTTTTTTTTAGTTTTAGTTGTTTTTAGTTATTTTTTGAATATTTTTTTCAAAGTGATGTTTTTTATATGTTTCTCTTCTAGTACGTCGACATGAATAAATCCGCACCCGGGCGGGTAGGCGGTCCGGGTCTTCCACAGGGGGGCTACAGTATGCCACGGCCACAGCACGTGAGTGCTGCACAATTGTTTGTATGTATTGCTTTAACCCGCACTGCTGTGGAGTAGGATCATGGATTCTGGGCTGGGAATTGTGGGTTTGATTTCTATCGGAACGATTTATTAACAGGATTGTTCTTTGGCCTTGGCTGGCTCCTCCTACCCATCGTTGATTTCTTTGTGGAGTCCATTTGGAAGACTGGAACTGCACAGTCATAACATTCATCAGATTATGTCTTTGAGAGTGTTGCATACATTTTCTAACCAAACCTACAGTTGTCTCTATCTTCCTTTTTTTCTGTTTTTTTTTTTTTTTCCCACTGGGATATATTAAAAAGTAAGCGTGGATTACAGACCTGTCAGCAGTGGCATCCTTGTTGATCAGCAGTAACAAAGATATTCTGTGGCCCATCATGCCTTTCTTTCATGCTGATCTTGGTTAAGGTTTCCTCTCCATTTCTGTGCCCTTGGTGAGTTCATGTCAAACTCTTAAAGAGTACTGGTGAGTTCTTGAGGATTACTTTTGGTAGATAGTGAGGAGCTGTCTGGAAGGGGATGCTCATTCTTTCTGGCTCTTCAGCTAGGCAGTTGTCTGGCAGTGTAGGGCTACTTGATGGCGTACTTCAAATGTGAGTTCAGAACAGGCTCTACTGAACTCCTCAGAAGTGGCTTGGGAGCAGTGCTGTCTCTTGATGGGCTGCCTGTCATGATGACTTGATATGACTGCTACCTGCAGATTGCTGGTGCTAGGATTGTGATGGAACATACCAGGATGTGGCTTTGGATAAGGAGCCAGAACAGCAGTTGCAGACCTGTTTACCATTATGATTTTGCCGTAATTTTTATGGAAGAAAATCGGAATTACGCCCCCCCCCCCCCCCCCCCCCCCCCCCCCCCAAAAAAAAAAAAAAAAAAAAAATTACAGGGGGGAAAAGAAAACACGAAGTTTCGTCTGGTACCATTTCGGTCAAAAGCAGTAAGAAGACAATTCCCAGCGTGCTGTGCATCTTTTACTTTTGTCAAAGATGGCGATGAAGTGGTCTTGCGTGCTAACGGCTGGCTGTTCCAAATCTTCAGAAGTTGCGAAAGTATCGTGATTATAAAGATTATTATTTTTTTTTATTACAGGTTTTTGTCTGGGATATTATAGGTACACTAATTTTGGGTTAACAGATGTGCATTTGGGTACCACCCCCATCCCCTTTGCTCTTGAAAGAAATACTGCTAAGTAGAGTACGATATAGTGACACATGACACAGTGACATATTATGAAAGCTGTGTTTGTGTGGTAAATCCATACTGTTTGTCATAGATCATACTATTTTTTTTTCATGCATGCATGTATTATTCATGGCAATGCACATTGATTGGTTTTGCCTCTTAACTTGTGAGTGAATATTGAGAGATGGAGTCTTTTATGTATGTGAACATATGAACCTTTCTGTTTCAAGAGTTGATTAAAAGGAAAAATAATCTGTACATTGGGTGATGATGCAGTAGTAGAACCTCTGTAAATCATCCCTATATATGACTGTCTCCTCACATGAGCCAGATATTCTTTGAAGGATAATTTCTTGTATATTTTGACTGTATTTCTGACTTCAGTAGGACAACACCTCCCTATGCCATACAGTGACCCACCTATCTGTGATGACTTTTTTATGTGCCAGATCGATAGGAAAAGCCTCAGTCTTCGAACAAACTCGAGTTCTTTACTTACTTTTAACATCTTAATTCCCAACTGAAGTCTCTTTGGACATTTTTGGTTTTGTGCTGAACATAATGAGGCTAATTGAAACTTGCACATGACAGGACATTTGATCTATAAACATGAGAGGTTGCATCAAATGAATTTGATTTTTCTTCTGTTATGACTACGAGAGTCACATTATGATTATGGTAAGTTAAGAGCATTTCAGGTTCTATGAACTGCCAGTCCATTCTCCTATCAAGAACCTTTGTATAGGATCTATGCAAGATTGCTGTAGACAGGTTCCTCTGTATAATACATATGTTGCTGGACACTGACAATTCCGCCATGTCGTTACTAGTCATTGGGCATGATTTTCATGTCAGATACACTTGTATTATAATCCAGATGTGGCCGTTAAGTAGGAGAAATAGTTGAACTAAATGGGAGTTGGTATGAAATTCTGCAAACTCAGTGATTGCCTTACAAATTTTGTGAACTGCTTCCAACATTGACTACCCTTCACTGTTGTTGTCGCACAACAACCAGTTCAGAACTGGTCGCAGAGAAATAGGAATCAGTGACAATACTAACTTAAAGAATTGAAGAGGAAAATAGTGATTGTCACTTTTTTGTTCATTGATCTTTGTAATAGCAGGATCAGATCTAAGACTACAGAAGACTTATGGTCGACTGCAGTGCTGCCAATTTATCCAGTTAAAGAGTGAGCGACTTTGAACCAGTGTCAGAACAGAAAACCCCACTGTGGTAGGCTTAATGTTATGTAAGGTTCTGACTTAAAACTGCTACTACACATAAAGTGATGGATACAGAATTTCATTTGGACCATGATGAACAGGCTTCTTAAACATTGTTGATTTGTTTCATTCTGATATTACCTCAGAACTTAGACTCGCTCGTGTGAAATCCTTGATGTATACAACCTCATAGATGATAGTTTTTTGTACCTTCAGACCTGAACCCTTACGTTATTAATGTTGCGCCATTATGTCATGGCCCATCACTGGTTGTCGTGACATATGTTGCGCTGTAGGATGAGCCTAGTTTTAACGACACACAGGTATGAAATTATGGTTCAGTGACAAACTAATTTGCCTGAATGACTGAGCAAGCCCCGGAACATGGATTTTCAGCGTTTTAGCTTAGTGTATGGTAGTAGCAGCTTGTAATGCATAGCACAACTCGACTTGTCTGGCAAACAAAAATGACGGCACCCAAGGGAGAAAGTCATAGAATTCAGAACTTGTTTGAAGATGTTTTAGCTGATTTCTTGCAAAAAAAAAAGGAGGTGAAGAAGTTATGGACATTTTTAATGAACTGGGGTGTGGTGGGTGATAGTTTTGATTTAGATCAAGTAATCGTGATTTTTGAGATCAACACTAGATGAGTGCGTAAGGGTGAGTGGAAGCTCAAGATGCCTTTCAGTGGGAAAGAAAAGAAAAACTCAGTGTAGCCCTTCCATATAATCCTAAACCTTTCAAATGCAAACGACGACAGTGTGGGCTAACTATTACATTTGTTGACAGTGACCTTTTTTTTTTTTTTTTTGGTGTTATCAGCTCACGATTTCATTGTGAAAACTGAACTGTAGCTTATTCATTCTTACCTGGATTACCTGCATGGAAGACAGGTATAATCCACTCTGACTTTCCTTTGAAAAAGGCTGTAACTTATTTCTGGATACTGTGGAACATCATTGACTGGATTATTTGTGAAAAAGCTCTTGAGAATGACCGGCAGGATGTGTGCCACCTGTTTTCACCTATTATTTTCACATTCTAGACAGGTAAGCACCTAATCAAACACTCACAAGCACACCACCAGTTCTGTTTTATATTATTCTTTATTCAGTGAATGATAATTTTTATCCTGCGTGTCATGTTCAAATACTAACCACTAGAAAGTTATGCATATTATACAAACGTAACTATTTTGTTCAAACTCTCCTGTTAATTCACCAGACAACATATTTAATAGTACGTTGTTAAATAACCAGTGTAAGGGTTAATTGAAAAATTAAACTAGACTTACGTAGAAAGGTGACGTTTAATTTGAATTATTTAGAGCCTTTAAATAACCAGTGTAAGGGTTAATTGAAAAATTAAACTAGACTTACGTAGAAAGGTGACGTTTAATTTGAATTATTTAGAGCCTATCGTAAGGAGGGAGGAGTTGCGTAAGTATCAGCGCGCGACAGCTAAGAATAGTCAGTGTTTAGAGCTGCGAGTAGTCACTAGATACTTTGGGAGGGTGAACAAACTGTTCACTAGACTTACCATAGTGGTGACTTTGAACATTCAGAGCCATACATACGGAGGGCTCGTAACTCCTCCCTCCTTACGATAGGCTCTAAATAATTCAAATTAAACATCACCTTTCTACGTAAGTCTAGTTTAATTTTTCAATTATTTATCGCCTCTCTTCAGTCATACGGAGTCATGTGAGATTTTAGAGCATCTAGTGACTACGCAGCATTTCACATAATTGCAAAAACCAGTTGCAGTCATCAATACATGTACGTCAGTTTACTCTGATTCAGTACAGGTGAATATCACCAAACATAACATGTTGAACACAAACTTGAAACATATGCTAACTGCAGTGCCTACTGGCCTGCATTCACATGCAATTAAATGCAGAACATTTGTAAACACATCCCCCAGGAAGTCTGAAATTTGCCAAGTACATACTGTACAGAAGTCACAACTTCTTAACAGTCTTGTCCAATACTGCCTGTCCAAAATTAGGTTTAGACAGTACCGCTTTCTTATAAAATTTGAAGGTATTTGTTGCCGACCATCCAGCCGCTTTGAGGATGGTGGCAAGACTCACTCTCTTTCTTGCAGCAGCCAAACAACTCGTGGGACGCGTTGTGTGTGCACCATGTGTCTCTGTGTCCACTCCTGCCACAGCCAGCACTTCTTTGACCCACTGAGAAAACGTGTTTCTGGAAATGGGAGTGTGTGGTCTATGGATGGCAATAAAGAGTTCTGGCCCTTTCCTGAGCACTTCAGTTTTCTTCAGATACAGTTGTATGTACGTCACTAAGCATAATTTGGTGTTTTGTGAATAGGCTAGAATTTCTGCTGGTTCTGTGTGACTGCCTGGCTTACTGTTTTTGTGTTTACTAGAAAACTGTAAAATACACTTCCTTTCACTGACATGCACATCTGTAGTTTTCAGTAGATGAAGAACATGGCCTCTTTGCCCAGTAAGAAGTGCCATTAGAGTTACTGTTTTCAATGTCAGTTTCAAAGTAACAAAGTAGTTACATCTGGAAGTGAGCACATGTAATCAAACACTACACTAACATCCCAGGTGTGTCTGTACCTTGGCAGTGCAGGTCTTTCCTCGAAAACCTCTTTGACAAGTCTGCAAATTTCTGGTAAATTACCTACTGATACTCCTTTCACTGATGGCAGAAAAGCTGGTAATGCACTTCTTGCAGAATTTATAGCACTATAGCTTGCCCCAGCTGAAAACATGGAAGCTAAAAACTTTGCAACCTGTGACGGTGTGGGTGATCTCATTGCCATGCCATTATTTGAGGCATATTCTATCCACCTACCAATGTATGTATTGTACGACTTTTTGGTAGTGGGCCTCAAAGAGTTCATGAGAAGATCTACTGCATCAGGGGAGAATCCTTCCTGTTCAAACGTGTTCCTGATACACGGCATGCCAGAAGTTGTAGCTTTGGCAGCAGGCGGTGAGTGTGACCCAGGTGGCTGGGCAGTGTCAGCAGGGCAGGTGTAGAGGGTAGACGGACTGGGTTGGGTCAGCATTTTCTGTACAACCGGCCACCAGACCTGTGTGGGCCACAAGGGGAGAATGAGCAGGCCTGTCGCTCTCTCCTTCCGTATCTTCTGTAAAACACTGGGCAACAGGCTGAAAGGAGGAAAAGCATACCACTGTAGTTTTCACCAGTTTAAGGAGAAAGCGTCAACCACATGTGCCTCTGGGTCAGCTCTGTAGAAACATAACAGTGATGCTGTTTGTTTATTCTGGAAGCAAACAGATCAATTTCAAAGGAAATCTGCAACTTGTTGACGGCATCTGTCAACACAGTACTGTCCAGTTTCCACTCTGCATCCACATTAACCCTCTTCAGTATGCACTTATCTGAGCTTAGTTACGCCGAAAACCATCGGCAAGGTAAGTAACTCCGTAATTTGAACATGGTTCCCAATTTTAAAATTAATTTAAAACAGAGGAAAGGAAATAATGAAATGAAAATGATTTTAAAAATTCCTATGAATATATATGTTGCTAATATCGTAAGTTTCAAGAATGTCACATGAGCCATTTACTCGGGGGGGGGGGGGGGGGGGGGGGGGGGGGGGGGGTGAATCTTCTTCAGAACTTTCTTCCGAATTGTTGTTCATCATACCTGGAACCTCATCCCAGTCGAAATCTAGGTCACTCTAAGCTTCATTACCCAGCACTTTCACTAAGCCTTATGCCATAAATCCTACAAAACATAGTATCTCCATCACTAAATCTCATGATATAGAACGGCAGAAATCAAGGTTAGCCATGGTGAAAAACACCATTTCAACCTCAAAACTGAAAAAATTCGTAACTCGAGAACTGCGGCATGCATCAACTGGTTTTTTTTTTGCAAACGGAAGTAAATGGCTACAGGAAGAAGGAAGTCACGTTCTCGCGAGACTTCCTTTTTTCTACGAGAAAAATGGCGGCGCCCATGTTGCCACGTGTTTTGCTGGGCGCTGGCAGGCGCTCAGCCCTTTGGCTGTGTGATTTCCGGTCGGGCGCTAGCGGGTGCCCGCCTGTCAAGAGAGTTAATTTTTCTTGATTCTTCATCCACAGCTGTATTGTCTTTCCCTGGGATGTGGTATGCACTCAGCCATACATTTCTGTCCACAGCCCACTGCCAGATAGTGGCTGTCATCTCATTACAGCTGTCTGAGTGGCTTGTGCCCTTGTTAATACAAGCTACTGCTGTGGAATTATCAATCAGCAGGCGCACATGTTTTCCATCAGGATCTGCCTGGAAGCACTTCAGTGCGAAATAGGCTGCCTTAAGTTCAAGGTAATTAATGTGGAAGCGAGTTTCAACTGGTAGCCATAATCCTCCAGAGCTCTGCGTCTTACATGCACATCCCCATCCTGTCATACTGGCATCTGACGTTACAGTAACGTCAAAATCTGGATGTGTGATGTCATTGTAAGCAGTATCTACATTACTTATCCACCACTTAAGCTCTAATTTGGATTGTGGGGTCAGTGTGGTATATCCCTTCAAAATTTCACTTTGTTTGTCTCATTGCAGCTTTTTTGTTGCCTTCTAAGTGACGATAATGTAGAGGCCCAAATTTCACTACTGGAAAACTTGCCACCATTTTTCTAATAACCTTGGCTAGTTCTCTGACAATTGGTTTGTTGGTTTTCAGTAGCTGGTCACAGCAGTGTTTCAGATTGTCTTTCCTTTCAGGTGTCAAAGTGACTGTCATTGTTCTTGAATCGATGATCACCCCTAGATACTGAATAACTTGGGTTGGCTTCAGAGCTGATTTCTCTTGTTGTATAATGAAGCCGAGTGAACGAAAAGGCTGCACTGTGGCTTGGATATTCTCTATGCATTCTACTTCTGACTCTGGAAGGAGAAGAGAATCATCCAGAAAGTTGGTGGAGACATGATTTTCTTGTCTCGGTTTGGCAAAAAAACAGGTTTCATCATTTTGGTAAATTTCCCTAGGGGCAAGAGCCAGACCATTCGGCATACAATTATATTCCCAGAGTTGGCCTCTCCATCTGAATCTGAGATACCTCGTATGTGCTTGTGCAATGGGGATGGAGTAATAGGCATCCTTTAGGTCTATAGAAGCCATGAAACAAAAAGTTGTCACTAACTTCAGTGCAACATGCAGTTTCATTTTGAAATGATGATAAGTAATATCTTGATTCAATTTTTTCAAATTCAGAATCATGCAATTGGGCCCATCCTTTTTTTGCCTTGTAAACACAGGCGACACGTGTTGATCGTGTACAGGTGTACAAGGGGATATAACTCCTTTTGATCTGAGGTTATTCACCTCATTGTCTATATTGTTTCCGCCTGGTTCAAGCCAGGTTGTGTACTACTACAACAAGTGTGAGGGGATAACAGTTTTCTCTTCAAATTCCAGTGTGGCTCCTCTTATCAGCTGTAAGATTTCTTGGTCTGTTGTAAGTGATTCCCATATGGGCAGAAAATATTGGAGCCTGCCACCTTGAAACATAGCCATCTCTATCTCTAACTCTGCCCGTAGCTGTGCGAGACTGTGATAGTAAGCACTTACCACTTCGCTGGTTGGCTGAGTGGGCGGAGGTAAACTTGCCAGTTCCTCTTGCTTGCCGTGTTGTGCTCGCGAGCACGCATGGCTGCAGGTTTGTGTCTGTAACTTGCACGGCTGCCTCTGTACAAAGCCATTGCCCAGTGTTTCTCTGTCCTAAAAAAAGGGTTGCCGCCTCTGTATTGCTGGTTTGTAGATGTTCTATATATTTTTCCCCCCAGCAGCAAGAGTATTGCCCAGCCTGTCCATTTCTTTAATTTCTTTGAATGAAGCAGCCAAATTGTCACCAAACAACCATTTTGTGACTGGCACAGAATCATTACAAATGCCTGTGATAGAGGGGTGCAAATGTGAGCGAATGGCCTGTCTGCGTCTGAGTGATAGCTGATGCGATGCGTGCCCCAAGAGTGCAAGACTGTGTTCTTTTCAATGGCTGTTTTCATTTTCTGTGAGTCAGTGTTGCATTGTGCCCTGAGTATTGTTTGTGTGCTGTCTGTCAAAGCTATTGCTGCTTTTGTCAGTGCTTTTGCACATGCGAGCTTTTGATGTCAGCTCTTCTGGCCTCTGCTGGAAGACTTTTCCAAATTTCAGTGTTGACTCGCGGTACTATCAGCGCTTCACAGTTTTCAGGCCTTTGATTAGGTATTCCAAGGTGATTTTTGAAACAGCCTAGAGTTGTTTTAAAAGTAGTTTCATTTAAAAGAGCTCAATTTTCTGAACACATTGAAATAAAATTTATGTTCTTCTGATAATATTTGACAAAGTTATGATTTTAAAAAGAAATTTTGGACTTGGAAAATTTTGCGATTAAGTGGGCATTTCCTTCGGACCCCAATTTTGAGTACCATAAATCCATTTCTATGTTCTCAAATGAGCCCAGATTGTCCCTGGCTACTCTCTTGCAATTATAGAGATATGCCCAATTTTTTCCTTCTGTCTTCTCCAAATAGTCAACAGTGTAATGCTGAAGTTGGTTAAATACGCAATTTGTGCAAAAGGGTAACTTTTTGCGTAAATAAGCTGTCTTTACATGTTCATTAATTTGTATCTGTATGTTGTACAATGTTGTTTTTATACCAAAATGATTTCAAAAAGCTTATAAGACACATATAACACATTTTGCAAGATATTTCATACATAATTTTAATTATGCAATAATAAAATATGGTTTTATAAAGAAGAGAAAGTATACATTTAACAGCTTTTTGGCCATCAAAAATATATTTTAACAGTTTTCAGTCACAATGATATGATGCACAGTCTTTTAAAAGTATATAATAACATATGGTTTCCATGAAGCAGCTGAACTTCTCTGGATCTTTTGTTTTTTCCGACAGATAGTTTTTGTGTTCAGATATAATTTTTTGTGACTGTCTTTCTGTCAATATGTGCCATTGCTGTCGTGTTCAGTCTTTGCAGCCAGTCAACAACAAAGCTTGAACTCCACCCCTCTTTGTTCCTCAAAGTTTCTAAAGCGACAACAACAGCATTTGTCACTTTGATGTCACATGGAATCTTCAAAAGCTCAGGCTTTTTCAGAGTTTTCCAGCTGATGCCAGCTGAAGACAGAGCATCATCAATGTTATCCAAATCAACATCTTCATTTAGCACTGCTGAAAGTTCTTTAGCTGGCAACTTCTCAGCCTTGAGTGTACAGTGCTGGATCACACCTTTCAACCTGTTAATCAGGAAGCTGGTGTCAAGGAAAAGCCGAAGAAACCATTCTGCCACAGTGTCAAAAGTCACAGACTTCCCATTTTCAATTCGAAGTCCGTCAAACTGCTGTAACAGTCTATTTGTGCAGCTGGATATGTCGGGGGGGGGGGGGGGGGGGGGGGGGGGTGTCTTCTTCCTTTACCAAACACCAAGAAGCAGCGCTTCAGTTCTTTGTACTGGTCGTCCTCTGCAACACACACACACACACACACACACACACACACACACACACACACACACAGCATACTACACACACACAGTACACACATGCGCACACCACATACAGTACACACAGTATGCTCAAAACACACACCACATACAGCAT
Source organism: Conus betulinus (assembly GCA_016801955.1). NCBI lineage: Eukaryota > Metazoa > Mollusca > Gastropoda > Neogastropoda > Conidae > Conus > Conus betulinus. The sequence goes on from JADBJO010004712.1 coordinate 178,878, forward strand.
ACGCATGCATGCATGTGCACAGTACACACACACACACACACACATACACACACACACACACACACACACACACACACACACACACACACACACACACACACACATGCATACATAGATGTGTAACCATTGTGTTTACTAACAAGAAGGAGGCAAGTACAATTAATGAATTATGTTGTAATTTTAATGGGTAAGATTACTAAATATAAACAACAGCAGAAAATATGTCAGGAACATAAGAATGAGAAGGGCAAAATTACATTAGCAGCCCAGACAGTTCTTCATTTATAACACTGAAGACTGTAGACCACATGGGCACATACCGCATATTACGAAAAAAAAAAAAAAAAAAAAAAAAAAGAAAAAAGATAAGATGAAAGTTTATTTTTGTGGGTCAGTGGAAAGAGGTGAGGATAGGAGGGAGGTGTAAACAAATATCGGCATGAAAGTAGGTCTTAAATTAACACAAAACACACACACACACACACACACACACAAAAAAACCCTGAAAAAGTAAGCCCAGGGGGGGGGGGGGGGGGGGGGGGGGGGGGGGGGGGCAGTTCACACTTGAGAGGAGGGGCTTGCAGCAAATTAATTTCATTTCTCGCTATTTTGAAAATAAACTACAGTAATTTCAGGCCAGGAATAACAAAAAATTATGCATAATATGATCCATGACTTTCAAACTAACGGAGATGTTTCAGTCTCTCTCCAGTTTCCTTCACTCTTCTCTGGCTTGGTATTTGTTGACACTGGCTGATCACTTGAAACAAGTGATACAGACAGTGGTGCTGGATCATGGGTGGCCAGCTCATTCATGTCTGACAGGAAAACCAAAGATTTATAATTAAAGTTTGTTATTTTTCACTCTTAGCCTTAGCTTCGGTTTAAAAAAAAAAAAAAAAAAAGAAGCAAAGCAAAATATTACTGCTCAACCACTCACTTGGTTGTCACTAATGAGTTTTTTTTTCCGGGGGGGGGGATGGGGGGATTACCATGTGCTTGGGCAATTCTTACTGCATTTAAATAAATAACTGCAAATTTATTTCAATAAACAAACTGAAATCAGCAGCAAACTTTTTTGTTTGTTTGTTGTTTTTTTTTTTTGCAAGGTCTTTGTATTCTTGTGATGTTTTACAGTGTGAGATGAACCTCTTTGTTTGTGTGTGTGTGTGTGTGTGTGTGTGTGTGTGTACACATGCATGCACGCACGCAAGAGAATCTACAGTTTGTAAAAGTAATGCATTCAGTGACTCCGTTGCAGCTGCGATCATCGCGGCCATAGCAGACGACACGTTCTGTTCAGGACCCTAACTTGGTCCAAGTCACGTGACCTTTTCATAAGAAATACTGAAGAACTACAATGTAAATCATATTTTCATGACACAGGTTTTTCAAACTGATGTTTCGATTACTTGATTACAATGTAAAAATCCTTCCACGAAGCTGAAGATAAATATAGTTGATCATGAAGTTGAAAGTGTTGATTCAAACATAAGGCTCTCTCAGGTCACATGTTTTTCAAAAAGATTTTTAATACAATCGCGCTCTAAGTACACAAAATATAACTTATAGAATTTAGTAAATATATCGACTTACCTTTCCGTGTTGTTTCTAGCGCCGATTGTTGAAAATTCGGTAAAAATAGTGTTGGATTTGTAAGCGATGACACAGATACGTCCGACTCGTCCGCCATTGTTGACATGCTTACAGTCTTCGAATAGTACCATCGGAAAACTGTTTGGAGAGCGCGACGCACAGTTTTGTATTTGTTTGACCCCAATTATTTTTGAACAGATTCGATTCATATTTACGGATTTTATCATAATTTGAAGTTTTAAAAAATAATTTTACGGAACTTAACTAAATTTTTTCTATACCCTTACTGCATATGAAAATGAAGGTTGAAGTCTCCTCTACAACTCTGCATCAGTTTCATTGAGCTATTTGTGCATGCCGCGCTCTCCTTGTCGAGGGAAGAAGGTGGGTGTAAGAACTTGTGTTCTGAAAGTCGCGACGGCATGCCTCCCGACCGCGTACAAGTACTTCTTCTTTACAAGGTTGATAATTAACTTATTATGTTCTTTTAAATGGTAAAACCTATCCAAAACAAAAGAAAAAGTACTGGTAAATTGATTGGTTTTATTTTTATTGTCTAAATCAACTGTTTTTATGTGGTTTGCACAAGTTGAAAACACGGAAAATTTCGCTCCTGCAGCACCGTTCGCCAGGAAGGGGGCCTGCATTGGAATACCTACTTTGATACTTACCGAGCCTGTCTTTCAGTTTGTCCTCTGACAGTCCAGACTGGAAGTGTTTGTTGATGACTTGTGCTAGGGAGGAGGAGACTGGTGGTGCTGTCTCCTCACCATCATCAAGATCTTTATCTATTTTCCCCTGGCAAATCTTCGTCAGAGCCGGCTGCTGAGAGCATGTCATCTATTACCTCCCCTTCAGATTCTGACTCTGATAATGCTTTGTGCTTTTTTGCGTGCAACAACTTTCCCTTGTGCCAGTTTTCGGAGTCACACTTTTCTACGTCATCTGAATCTGAACTGTCTGGTGACAAAGCTCGCTTTCTTGCTCTGTTGGGCTGTTGTTCACTTGAAAGGCTTTGGCCAGCGATTCTCTGCAGCATGGCTTCAAGTCTATCCAAGCGGCCAGACATTTTTGCGTCAAGTGACTGCAGGTCCGTGAATGCCACTGTCGCGGGCCTCTTGCCGCTCATGGCTCTCTTTGACCATTGCGTCAGTCTCTGCTGATTTTCACAAGTTTCAGTGTTCAGTCTCTGCTGACTTTCAGTGTTCAGTCTCTGCTGATCTTTTGTCAGTCTCTTGCTGACTACACAAGGGAATGAGATTTACTAGTCTCTGCTGGATAACGTCTCTGTTGTCGAGTATAAATTTGGGCAAATTAGGGGCTACTGGAGTGCGAGTCCATCATAAAATTAGGACAAATCCTGTTGGGTACCGGGCCCGCGCATTCACATGCACGATGGCGGCCACGTAGCAAGCAGGGAACGAGTGAGGGTGAAAAAAAGGATGTACTTACCCCTCAAACTAGGTTATTTTATATTACAATAAACAAAAATGTACAAGTTTATAACCTTCACTAATTGTTGTTATCAACTGTTTGTCGATTTTATTATTCAGGGTTCGTACAGTTCTTAAAAGTCCTAAAAGTCCTGTATTTTGAGGGCATACTTTTTAAGGCCTTAAAAGTCCTTAAAAATCAGGCTTTTGCTGAAAGGTCTTTAAAAAGTCCTTAAATTTTGTCACTGCCTATGATTTTGAATAAAGTCTATGTAAAATCTCAAGTTTGTTTAAAAAAAAAAGAAAAGGGCTTGAAATTGAATTTAAAAAAAAGGAAGTCGGAGTTAAGATCGGCGATCTCACAGATTCATCGTCTGCTATAGGTCACAACACCAGAGTTACTGGCCTTCATAGCGCATGCACTTGCGTGAATGATGAATGTTCCACCATTTGAAATTGAGAAGTCAGCATGCTGGGGAAGTGTTTGTTTATCATGGTTTGGCTGGAAAAAGATGAGTACAAAGAATGGCTGCAGGCAGACCCAAGTGGAGACAGAAGCAAGGCCTTTTGCCGCATTTGCAAGAAGATCATAGACATTAGTACAATGGGAGAATCCGCTGTAAATAGCCATAGAAAAGGGAAAAAATCACTGCGAACTGATGAAGGCTTCACATCCTGCAGTTCGTGTTTCGAGGTTTTTTTTTTTTTTCTTAGTTCTGCAACGAGCGACCAGCCCATCACTTGTAGCAGTTTCACTGTCCTGCAGTTCATCAACCCAACAGAACTTCTCCAACTCAGATGTCAGTGAACAGCCTGAGCTGTATTAAGACAGAGGCAATGAAATCTGAAATGCTGAGGACTTTAAAAGTAGTGACAAGTCATTACAGCTTTCGCTCATGTGAAAAGAGTTCAAATCTGTTCCAGCGAATGTTCTCGGACTGTGCAGTAGCCAAACAGTTTCAGTGTGGAGAAAGAAAAAATCTTGCATCCTCTCAGTGTTTTGATGTTATGCCCCCAGTGTTGTGACATGTAGAGTTTAGCTATAGAGGCATTTTACCCTCAGTGACTTCAAACAAACATGTATGACAAGAACTGAAATTCTTATGGAAGTCAGGCAAACAAACATTTTTGTGAACTGCAAGATTGGAAAATCTGTTGTGTACAGTGAACATTTTCAAACATTTTTGTCAATTGATCACAAGAAGTGAGAATCCTACTTTGCTTTGCTGTAGTGTAACAACAAACATTTGTATTTATACTGATATTAGCAATAACGGCTGAGATTCCTAAAATCTATGCTCGCAGAGGATCCATGATGTGAGTATTGAAGAGTAAAAGCAAATGATTTAATTTGTGTCTGCATTTCATTATTATTTTTCCTGTTATTACTGTATATGGGACCTTTAATAACTTTGTTGTGTGTCGTGTTCACTGTCCTATCCTTGGCCTGCCTGGGTGCCACTGACTATTCTTGGCTGGTACGCGCTGATACTCACGTGACTCCGTATGACTGAAGAGAGGCGATAAATGATATGTATTTAATACATATTAATTGCGTCTTTTCTGAATTTCTCCACTGAAGGTGGGAGTGTTCCAACACACTTCACTCAGCTGATTCATTTGAATCAGTGACACATGATCAACATAACTACCCGGCTGCAGGACAGTGGAATCTTGTTGGCATTATTTGACCCAACCTCTTGTCAGTCATGGCCATACGATGGCCACAAGCCAGTTACTGTGTGATCTCAGGTCTCTTAATGCTGACACACAGGAGATATTTCAAATGTGTTTTTTACTGGAGAGTTAAGTCTGTTATTGACTTTTGACGGACATATTCAGTTGATGTTGAATTTATAAGTGAGGACAAGGCCTGAAGTGTGGTGACCGGCATGGGGAGTGCACATTGGGTGGGGTGAGGTTTGGGCTGTCACAAATAGTTTATTTATTCAGAAAGTCATGTGGAGGGCAGAGTAAAAGAGTGCATTGGTTTTCATTTTGGTTTTTCTTTTGTCTCTAAGCTGTTTTCACTACAGAGGAGCTGAAGAGAAATTGAGCTTTTGCTCTGAAATAAATATGAATATCAAAGAACGATAATTCTCAGTCAGTGGGTTGAAGACTTGTCTGTCTGGAGCATTTTTATCTTTGTCTTTACAAGATTTACTACACTTTAAAAAAAAAAATCCCATCCGTTTCAAAAGTCTATCTGGTACAATATTCTTTATGTCCTAGATTTACCTATCAGAGATTCATGTGTTTACGTATATATTTGTTCTTCTGAAACATTTGTTTTGTCTGTACAAGAATGACCAACCACTAGTAACAGTAAATGTTCTTGTCTGTTTAAAATCTTTTTTTTTTTCTGTAAAGAGTTCCATTTTAGGAACATTTTTTTGCTATATTTACCTCCCAATTTTTTTCTTTTTTGTGCAATTTTTTTTCTCGGTATCTGTACTAGATTCATCTCCAAGTGAACATTCCTGTTTGTTTACAGATTAATTTGAAAAAAAAAGTTGATCTGGTACAGTTTTCTCTGTGTACTAGATTTACCTCCCAGTAGAGGTTCATATGTTTAAATACTTGTTCTTCTGAAACATATGTTGTCTTTCGGTGCAAGAAGGACCTACCAGTAAAGGGTCTTGGTGTTTAAAGTTTTTTTTTTTCTGTAAAGCGTTGCTTTTCAGGAACATTTTTGTTCTATATATGTTTTCTCCCATTTTTTTGTTGATAGCAGTATTTTTTTTAATGTGCATATGAACTAGATTTACCACCAAAGAAACACTCCTTTTTTTTTTTTTATTTTAAACCAGAATAGTAGATTCTTTTTTGTCTGATTTAACTTCCAAGAGAGACTTCCGTCTATCCAGAGACTTAATAACTTTTTTTTTCTGTGTCTGTACAAGATGTACATTCTTAATGAAGGATCTCATATGCTTGAAGAGGTAAATGTTGAAGGACTTGGGGTGGAGGGGGGGGGGGGGGGGGGGGGGGGGGGGGGGGGGGGGGGGGGGGGGGGGGGGGGGGCGGGGCGCGGGGCGTTTTCAAGGGTTCCCTGTGTTGGCAGTGAGGAAGATAACTTGTGAAGAATTTGGGACAGATACAGTGGGCACATTTGTAGGTCTCTTGACAACTTCTAATCCAACCTCCAAATTGACCAACTGATGTATAATATATAGATTTGATGTTGAGTGAGGGCCTTTAACCAGCTGTCATGGATAGTTTCCCTGTTCCTTTCAACAGAGTTTCAACCTGATGGCCGAGAGTCAGGACCAACAAGCCCAACAGATGTGGAATCAACCGGTAAGGCTGCCAGGATAGAAGACATGGGAAAGAGTATGTGTGCACTTAGTGCTTTTTGTTTGCATATTTTGTACACCATTTCATCCCAGGCCTCGGAAAAAAAAACACCTGACTGCTGAAATATTTATTTTACACAACCATAAATAATCGGATGAAAGGAAATACGTAATGTATTGGTGTTCAAAGTCACAGTGAATCTCTCATTTTTTTGTTACCCCCTGCACTGGAGGGTGATTTCTTTCAATATGATAATGGTTTCTGAGATATATTGATATTGAGAGGTCCTTGTGGATTGACAGTAAGGGGTTTGTGATGGGAGAAGCCTGGGTGTGGCTTTGAATGATGAGCCAGAGGGGTCTGGGAGTAAAGCCACAGAATTACCATTAGACTCCTTGCAGTCATTATTACAAACAGTAAAGTTTTAATATAATTTCCCTTATAAAAAAGAGGAAAGGGCTGGTGCTTTGTTTCAAGTTTTGAGGAGATGGTGATCTTCAGATTAGTCAGTTCTTCCGTTATCAGCAGAAACAGTAGGATTAAGGGAAAAACAAGCAAACAAAAAGACTGTCAAACAGTCACAGTGTAAATGGTGAGTCAGCAGAAATGGTTCAGAATGAGTGTGACTACTTTGCACTACAGTCATATGCTATCAAGATCTATATAAAACTGCTGATATAGATTTATGTAAAAGGCAAATTAAATCATTATTTGATCATGTCTTTGTGACTGTACAAATCCCTCTCTGCAAAGCCCAGTCGCCATGACATTTAAAAGTCGTTATACAGGGATTTTTATTGGAAAGACAAAGAGAAAAGATATACTTGAGAAACAAGTCATGTTGTGCAGGGAGCTGAAATGTAGGATAGTGTTTGCGTGATAGGTTTTATTGCAGATTTTTTTTTTTTCTCTTCTGCAACAAGAGCCAGACTTCTCTAACCGCTCATTAATGGGGATGTGCAATCAGCCATTGCTGTTGCAGGGGTCCTACTACATTCCCCAGAGCCAGAACATGCGCCCGCAACGGATGCAGGCAACCATCAACAACGGCCAGGTGGCATTTATGCCAGGCATGACTAGCAATATGCCCAACATGGCCTTCATCCCAAGCAACATGGCTGCCGGCTACAGTGGCAACCAGGGCATGCCATACGTACAGAATCCAGGGAATCAGTTTATGGTGAGTATATCTTGAATGAGATATGGGCAGGGATGGGAGTGGGGGTGGTTGTAGCATTGGGAAGGGGGTTGATATGGCGGGCTGGCAAAAGCAAACTTGGCGGTTTTTTGTGAGAGCCTGAAGGGGTAGTTGTTTGTGCCCAGTGCATTTCCTTGGCTAGTTTTTATTTTAGTCTGCTTTTGGTTGGACAGCTTTGACCAGTTCAGCTATACTCTAATTTGTCAGCGAAGAAGGTGATCCCTTTGTAAAAATTTGACAGTCTGCAGGCAGCTGATGTTTAAATTGAAGGAGGACGGTAATGGCTCCCTGGCAGCCTGTGAAAGGTGATCATGTGTTGAGCATGGGGGGAAAGCTGCAGCCTGCAGTTTAAGCAAGAGCAGTATTTTTCAAACCTCTGCTTCATTAGTAGTTCAGCATTGTTTTGCCAGTGTTGGATAACTGTCATAACAGCTGGTTATTTTGCTGTGGAAAACGCCTTTTTCACATTACTGATATCTTCATTATTATGTATTGCAGGGCTTCTGATAACGCAAAAAAATGCGTACAGTATGCATTTAAACGCTTCACCCGTTGTATGCATGTCAAACGCATTCCTGAGGACCCCTTGACACCCAGGGACCCCTTGACATTTTGGGGAAGAACAGATAAGAACATGGGAAACGACAGCATCCAACATTGTAGCTTCTGACTGTTGTCGTCGGCTACAGTGCAAGAGTAGCTTCCCTTGCTGTTCTTTCCCACAGTCGAATTCACTCTCACCGGAAAGAGACCCTTTGGCCTGATCCCAAAATGTTTTTGACAGCATGGTTAAAATCATTATGGGGGGGGGGGGGGGGGGGGGGCAGGCAGAGGAGCAAGATAATGAAGATCATGAACCCACACCATCGAGTACATCTACATGTGATGACAACACTTCCAAAAAGAAAGAAGTTAAAGCCTGCAAAATTCTGGGTGGGAGAAAGAGTTTTTCCTGGCTTGAGTTTGACGAATTGTCTCAGGGAATGAAGTGTTCATTGTGTGTGAAGACTGGCCAGAAAAATACTTTCATCAGTGGTTGCACGAACTTTCAGAGAAATGCTCTAGAAAGACACGAGCTGACTGCCCGCCACAAGGGATGTTCTGCAGATGTGTAAGATAGTCTTATAGTTGGAGAGAAATGATCCATCAGAAATTGTGTTCATTGACAAGAAGTGGTCACATAGTGGGATCGTTTATAGAGGGTCTGCTTTTAATTGTTTAGTTGATATTTAAAAAAAAAAAAAAAGTGCATGTGTGAATGTAGATAAAGATAGGCTGTTCCTTTTTTTTTTTTTTTTTTAAGTCCCAATTTGAACGTAAACAGAGGGAGAAAAAATTAGGAAAGACAACTTTTGCTCATACTCACCTGATGCACATTTAAATGTTGACAGATAAAAAGCAACAGAACCTTTTACTTTCTGTTGACTACAACTAAATGAAAAGTTGTGGAACTGGGTTATACAGGACTGCAAGTCTTGGAGAACAAACTGGAAGTTCAGAGGAGTGTTTTGACAGGCTTTGGATCGATGAGTCTGTGTTGTGGTATTTCTTTCAGGTTCCAGAAGATTTTACATGATTCTTTCAGGTGTTGGGACATAAGGGTGAAAGCAGCATTGTGTCTTTTATTCATGTTCCTCGACAATTCATTTAGTGTGGTGTGATTTAAAATTAAATTATATAATTAAAAAGAAATTGTCCTTTTCCCTGTCACAGTAATTTTGTGCTTGCAAAATCTTAAAAACATTGTCAGGATATCTGGAGATCTGCCAGTTTGAAAGATAACTTTTTGTCAACAAACGGATCTGCTTCTGACAGTAATGTATAAGAGTAAGAGAGTGAACAAGATGCGAAGCATGTAAACGTACTCCCAGTTTATCCTGAATATGCAAGAGAGATTCCATAAAGAGGAAAAACCATCTTTGGTTGGTGTAGCCATTAGTAATGGCTATTCTGGTAAACATCGGCCATCATCTGTGACCTATAATGAACATACACATTTTCAGAAAGATCAGCCCAAGTACTTTCTGAGATTTTCCATAAAGAAGAAAACCATTGTGGGCCGTTAGTAACGGCTATAACGGTTAACTAAAACGTCGGGCATCATCCACGACCCATAATGAACATACCACAAATTTTCAGAAGTATCAGCCACATGCTTTCTAAGGTATTCCATAAAAAAGAAGAAACCGTTATGGGCCATTATAGCCCTTAGTAAAGGCTATAAAGGTTCATGGTCTTAGAGCCTTTGTAACG
>JADBJO010004713.1:0-10000 GCA_016801955.1 Conus betulinus
TGGAGTTGCCTAGAACTATTACTGCAGCTATGTTGCGCTTGCGCAGCAATTTCATTTCTCCGGCGTTTATGCGGCCACATGTGAGTTTGCACGTTACTGGCAAAACTCGGCCTCCAAACGGCGGGACCTGGCTCCTAGCATCATTCGCGAAAGCCAAGAAAGTTGACGCTCAGGCCAATAACATAATGCAGCATCGATGGCCACCAGTCGTGGCGCTCACTGATCCTCAAAGTTATACAGAAAAACATTACGGGAAATCGATTATTTCACACATTGCACACTAGCTTCTGAACTTTTGGTACGCTAATTGCATATTCACAGTGTGCCTGCATAGACGCTACGCCCTCAAACGTTGCAGCAGTGATATCATTAGTGTGATCTGATGCACGATCAGACAGTGTAGCAAGCGATAGCCTGCTTCATTTGTCATTGTAGAGCCTGACTGTTGATCGTCTTGCTTATGTCGATATTTCTGTGAGTTACATGCTGTAGAACGTATAGACTCATCGAGGAAGTCATTTTCCTGTGTCAATTCCTGTTATTGTTTTCCTTGTGGAAACTTCTAGATCGACAAAACATTCAGAGGCGAGTTATCGAAACAAGTTGGATTGACGACTGGCTTCTCTCTTCTTCGTTTCGTATACCTACTGTGATTGAAAAAGCAAGTAAAGGTATTATATTGCCAATAAGTTTATGGCCGTGGTTATCACAATGATGCACTAGTATGTTTACTGAATGTAAATGACATGTCTGATGCATGACAAACTAATCCAGGGACTTCACCGACCAGGGTATTAAGTACTGATATTATCAAGTTGTTTCTAATAACAAGAAGGCTAGGATGTGTTCTGTAGAATAAGTCGAACGCAGCACAGTAAAGACACCTGGCAGAGCTGCATATGTATAGCCAGCTTACGTATAAACCTTTACCTTCGAGAACGCACAAGCATATAGTAATCATTAATAGATACGATTAGTAGCATCAATAAATTCACAGAGTGAGTTTTGGACGTAGTTCACAGATATCGCCAAGGCAACTATCCTAGAAGCCCGCATTTCACCTGACGTGAGTTTCAACATTTTCGCTTTGTAGAGTTATGTTACTGCAATGAGTCATGAAGAAAGTGCGTTGCAGATGAGTCTGATATTTATATGAATCGTCCCATTGTGAAGAAGAAGTGTTACTGGGCATTAACCAACAACAACACAAAACAGGTGAGCCGCGGGCCCTGCGCGATGCATAATTGGCAGGCTGTTTCAAACACTGTCTGTTTCCCCAAGTGTGACGTTTTGCTTGAAATTTAACAAACCGACGTTTGACCCTGCACGCCGTTGATCCCACACAACTCCAACTGGACGCCCACCACACGACCCCACCACCACCCACCCACGTACCCCCGTGAAAATAATTCATACCTACTTAAAAAAAAGGGGGGACACTAATGATCCAAACAAATGATAGGATATATGTCTTTGAAAAATAAACCAGTAAAATACTTTGCAATGATCAAACGAATAACAGAGTGCACGAGCGGGTTTGAGAAAAACCAAATTACTGGTGATGCAAGACCTGGTTTCAAAAAGGGGGATTCGACATGTTGACCACGCGTTTTACTACTGTGACGGCTCTTGTTCTGAGGCATGTGTTCCCTCATAAGGCGGAAATTAAATTGTATGCCGCTTTTACTAGATTTTGAAAAAGAGTCGGTTCCAGGATCAAGAGCTAGAGAATTGCGCTTGGGGCGTTTGGTGGTTACAAAGCATGGTATATAGAGAGTAACCTTTTTACAGAGTTAGTCAAGCATGGTATGAGGGTGGTTAGGGCTTAGAGAGGTGGGTTCGGGGGATAAGAAATGATAGATGGTTTAATTGTATCTGCAAGCAGTGGGTGGTTAGCCAAGGTGAGCTTGCACAGTTCCTGTTATATTTTCCACTTTATCATTAGAATTACCATTATTGAAGTGATCAACAATGGAAACTGGGTGCCTTTGCTGTTGGGATGTTTTTGGGTTGTTTGAGTTTTTTATATGGAGTGGCCTGAGAGGGAAGAGGGAGGTTGCTGGAGCTACAGAATATTATGCGGCAGTGGGGGCGTGCCAGCTGCGTGCTTGTCCACGCTAAAGGGTTAATTGTGTTTCAAAAAGTAGAGCGATTATTGAGGATTAGAGGGAAGGGGTGGATTTATTTACGTGGACAAGAGAAAGGTGGTTTTAATATGATTGCAACCCCATGTGTGGTGAATGCGTATAAGGCACTTTGGCATATTTTTTTCTACCAGTCTGAGTTGTGCTAGTGCGGTGCAAGAGATCTTGAAGCAAAAGGGCCAAACAATGTTTTTCGCTCAGTATCATGCAAGAGCTGGATATCCTCATATATTAGTCTTCGTATTGGTTTTATCAAATTGTTTGAAGGAGTCCTATTCCAGCCAACCAATACAGTTACGGGTCTGAATTGTTGGGGGGTGAGACAAACACTGCCTTATAGGCGTTACGCCTAATGATCTTGATTTAATGGTGAGACTAATAGATGACCCCTTGTACCTATAATCAACGGGTAAATGCTCCGTTATGGTGAGTGCGTGTACTTTAACAGGCAGGAGCACAGATTACATGTAAAAGCTTATACTCCTATATGATTCTGATGCTCGAGGGAAAAACAAATGGTTAAGTAAAGTAATCTTGGTGTTATTGACTATGGTTTTTTGGTTTTGCAATGATTAATCAAGGTGTTTGGTAATGTTACGCATTCATACGCTGATTTATGTCAACGATCAATTGACTATGCAGTATAATGAGGTTTGATTTATAATATGGGCGTGTTGACATTTCATGATTTGAAACCTATTGATCTTTAGCAAATGGACAGGCACCATAAAGTATGCCATGACCAAATCAGATTTGGAATATTCGGAATTGGCAATTCATAGGTTAGATACAAAGCCACTAGTAGTGACAATCATCTGCTGTGTCCCGCACTTTGTAAAAAGTCATCAGGAAAAATGAAGTTCATTTTGTTCTTTGCTGTCCAGCCTTAAGACATACTAGAACTGAATTCAGCCAAACTTTTATAACATCCTTCTCTGTTTAATTGACTATATTGATGTTTATCAACTTCAACGACGTTGTTCGAAAGTTTGTCCTTGTTTCTATAACAATGCATTTCCCCCCCATTTAGACAAAAATAGCTACCTTTTTAATGTCCTTAAATTAAACTGTGTTTGATTGTGTTACAGGTCATGTGCCTTTTGTTTCATATGATTCTTATGTCACCCACCCGGCCCTGTCATAACGGGCCAGGCCTATATGAATAAACACTCCAGATCTCGTCTCTCTTCTCTCCTCTCTCTCTCCTCCTCTCTTCTCTCTCTCTCCTAAATCCTGGTAATCAGAAAAGCTTTGTACTTAATGCATACCATATATTAATGTTCCCAAACATACAAAAAAAGCTTAGTACAATTTTGAGAGAGGAATAGAAGAGGCTGTGAAGATTAATGTTGATACTATGTGGAGATCTTAAGCAAGATTACAACTGTGGGGTCAGCACGGTTACCGATCCTCAAAGAGTGCCGTGGACGATATGCTGGATGAAGTATTTCGCAGCGCACTGAAAACATATACAAGCAACAGGGTGACGCGGACAGATGCCATTGATTTTGCTTTCATTGGCCCAATTGTACACCAAGCATGAGTGGCGGACTCACTTTTTAAATTTAATCCTGGAAGTACATGTTCCTATGGTACTCAGGATTACAGAACCCTACCACAGGAGACAAAACGAAACAAAAGAACAACATCTCTCAACAAGGAAGTTAATATCATCGAAAGGTAAAGGAGCGCAAAATTCAAAAGAATGCTACTTAAACCCATTGAACCGCTGAAACCCTTTGAGGAATGAAGACACAGAAACAGCCTGGAAAGAGGAACTCAAGGCTGTGAACATTGGCAGAGGAAAAGAAGAAAACCTTGCCCTGATCCGTTATTGAAACTTACATGAATGAATAAACTGAACCACTGAGAAGAACAGCTGAAGAAGCAAAAGGCAGTATTGGAAACACAGTGTGTGTAAAGTGATTATAACACAAGACTCACTCAGTTCTGGCAATTTCGTGGCGCATGGAAGGAAAACACAGTGCAATAGCAAACACCACCCCAGATACCTTAGATGTTGATGGGGACCACAACACACAAAATTAATTTGATTGATTATGGATTATGGCTCACAACACTGCCCGAGAGCAATTTCCTTAACATAGAACGAAATCAAGATGAAGCAATTAGATTGATCTTGGGATCTTGGGAACCAAACGGATACCACCAGTTGAAAACTATACCATTCCAGCTTACATTCCTTCAATACAGGCGAGACATACCTTAGAACAGGAGAGGCACTTGAAAGCACAAAACACACACACACACACACACACACAACACACACACACACAACACCACACACACACCGCATACACAAGGCGCGCACGAGCGCACGTGAGTTCGCGCTTAAAAGCGCACACACATGTGTATGCGTGCATGCGCACACATGTAAAACCCACGCACGTCTTCACCAGGCGAAGTAGTTTCTCCTTACCCTACCTGGGAGAATGGAATAAACCACATTTTGATACCAATTACACTAAAATGTGAAGTAGAAGAAAATCCAAATATTATGTAAAGTGAACTCCAAACTGTGCCCTACAGAATAAATACCAGATCCTTTAAAGGTATGTACAGAACGGCTTACTCTAGATTATCATCCGTGCTGGTTCAGGTTTTATAATACAAGCTTTAAACAGAAAAGTCATACTTCAATGGTGAAAAAATGATCAATACTTTACCGCCGAAACTCGTTGCTATACTTAGGCTCTTAATTACATAGAATTGATCTTCAATTGAACAATTTTTTGTTTCAAATGTTACTCCGCATCGGTTCTCAGTCAGTACTGTACGCTTTACGTTCACTTGATCTCAAAAAAAAATCCAAATTACCATAGAAATCAATTAATTATTCACATTTTAAGTTTTAAGGGGACCAATGTTTGTTCTTTTTTGGTTCCTTCACATGTTGGAATAGCATTCAAAAGACTGTGCTGATAGAGCCACACGAAAGGTTGCAAGGCAAGCGAGGGAATCTATACAAATAACATCCCATTATCCGTTATAGACGGTATCATTTTACTGGAAGCAAGCGTTGTGGAGCAAGTCTCACAATCTGCCCATAGTAAGGAGACATTATCTAGCATCCTAATAAATGCCGATGATTTGGCAAAACAAATATCTAGCTGGGGTGTATAAACAGTACCTGTTCAAATTTAGACCACATTAGTTCGCTTTGTTTAGGATGATGCTTAATGCCTTCAAAACAAAATTCAGAGCGGAGAAGGTTTACAGAATGTGCGGTGACAATTCCAACCACCACATGTTTTTCAGGAATGGCTGCCGACCTGCTTGAAACCTAGTTTGTTCTGGCTATTTCTGAAAGTTCTTTTTAAGTATCTTTTGAGAATTTAGTTTGTTCTTGATTTTGCGAACTTGCTTTACTACACAGTCCTATGAGCCATTTGTTATAGTTCGTGTTATGATTCAAAGTAGTTATTTGAAGTTGTTTTTGCAGTTGGCTTTCCATACCTTTTATTGTAATGTAAGATTGTAAGATGACATTTTTGGTATATGATTGCAAGATACGCCACCCCACCAACTCCCTTTTTCATTGCTGCCTGCCCCCAACACCCTTTCTCGTTTCGTGTGTAATATCAGGATGTAATGATGTAAGATCGTGAAATTGAAGACAAGGACAACAGTGGCATACAAGCGTTTTTCACATATACGTAAACTGCCAAAGCCCAGCCAATGTTCGGTAAGAACCCAAGGTCTGACCAGCACATCGGGCTATAGAGTAGGTCAACCATCTGCTAAGCCGTGTCATAGCCCGGATCCTGCTTCATATAAATTCACAGGCCATAGTCATTTCTTCATGTATCCATCAGCTTTTAAAACGTTACACAGTGTGGTATGAAAACTTAGCAGAGGGGGTTGTGTGTCCCTTGTATGGGCCTAGCTCTGGCAACAGTGGTCACTTCGATGAGACTGAATTTACACACACCACCACACACACACAACACACACACACACACATACACACACACACACACACACCCACACCACACACACACACACACACCACACACACACACGCACACACACACACCACACACACACACACACACACACCACACCCCACACTCCCACACACACAACACAAATAGATTCGTCTAATATCACGATTAGTGGAAAGACTTTAAATAAATGACCACAAACACAAAAATAGATAGACGTGCATACACCACACACACACACACACACACACACACATATATATCTATATATATATATATATATATATTTATAATCTATTATATATAATATATATATATATATATATATTACTTTACCATTGTCGATACTCCTTTTTGTTTCCTGGGTGGTTCACCCCCCAACTGTACTTCGTTTTACTCGTTTCAAGTTGTGATCGATTCATTTTCATTGTCACAGCAATGGCCATTCTGACGGTCACTGTAAGAGGCCCAGTCTTGATCGATATACATTGCCTGATTCGACAGTGTAAGATCGGCACTGAATGATATCATTGTCATAGTAAATGGCCATTCTTGATCGATTACCTTACTGATTCCACAGCAAACATCAGCACTGAATGATGTTATTGTCACTGTTAGAGCAGTCCTGTAGAAAGAATACTATTCAGTTGGACATAATGACCCGGAAATCCACAAAATGCTGTGCTTGAAAAACTGCTCTTCTGAATCTGCTTCCAGTCAGACAGTACAAGTAAAAGTTGACTGCGCAGTTGAAGGACAGCGTCAACTGGCGGCTTCTCTGAAGACAAACATTTGTGCACGCTGAATGGGGTCAGTCCAATCGAAGTACAGTGCTGTGATCGAGTGTACTTCGGGGTGGAGTGGGTGAGGAGGAAAAAGCACACACTTGTGACGATCAGGGTGACAGTCAAATGAAGTGACTTTCTGCTGTCTGGAATCCTGGGGGCTTGTTGCACAGGAAGACGGGTGTCTGCTCTGCAGATCTGACAAGGAGTCCAGAGAAGAACACTGTTGCTTTGCTGGCTGGCCCCCACAACAGGAACGGTAGGAAGGAACTTACAACCAGATTAATCCAGGGACGAATAGAGAGAGCAAAGTTTTTGTATATGTTTTCGATACAACAGAAAACTTGCACTTGAAGGTTGAGGCTTATGTCATATCCATAGAGAATATGGCAGTTAATCAGAGAGATAACAAGATTATTACACCAGCAGTAACTCGCGACATTCTCTTCGTCCACACACAGCACTGACACGAAGTGGCCACACCACAGAAGCTGCTCGTAGCATGGTCAGTGCCACAACATCCACGGGGATAATGTTGTCGTCGTGTATGCCATCATTATTTGCATTTTACATTGCCAAGAACCGAGTTGTTGAAACAATGGCACATCGAATTCATATTTATCACATGTTTCATGGAACCAGTATCAAATACAGCAGATCTGAGCAGGCTAGAACTTCAAAGAAAAACACTAAACGTGGAAACTGGAAGACGAAGCATGATCAGAAGAATCATAAGATTCCAACTATTCCAAACAGACACACAAAGGATGGCCTATTTTCCGGATTACAAGAAATAATGTCCGATAATCCATGACAACAATCCCTTTCAGACGGTTTGAGTTACCTAGTATTCTATTACCTGTGGATATTACAACATGGCGGCTGTAGGATTAGATTTATTTACAGTGTTTGTTTGACGTGTTTTGTAAGTGCATGGATTGCTTTGCTGCACTTACATCCATGTGTGATCATGGCACATAGACCTCTACATGAATAGTAAAACTGTCAACACTGAAGGTCCGTAATGTCCCTGAATTCATCGCAGGTGCTCTGGATGCAAGCTTGAAGAGTGGCTGTATGTCAGCGACCTCCTCAATCCCACCCCATGCATTTTGAACTGTTTACATATAATTATTAGTGTGCGAGAGAGTGAGAAGGAAACACAGAGAGAGAGAGAGAGAGAGAGAGAGAGAGAGAATAATTCAAACTCATGCTGTAGTGTGCCATGGAGTGTTACACTCTGTAGTTTCAGAATGGATTTGTGTTTTGTTGTGTTGTGCTGTTAGTTGTGTTTTACGTCTTGTTCTGTTTTATTGTGGAATGCTGCAGTGTGATGTGTGTGTGTGTGTGTGTGTGTGTGTGCGTTGCGTGCGTGCGTGCGTGCGTGCGTGCGTGCGCGTGCGTGCGTGCGTGCGTGCGTGCGTGCGTGCGTGCGTGTGTGTGGTGGTGTGTGTGTGTGTGTGTGTGTGTTGTGTCTCAGTTGTGTTATGTTTGGGTTTGTGTTGTGACAGATCTAGTGTGCCTGTATTGTGGACTGACATACTACCCTGTGACTTCCTCCCTCAAACTGCACAACATTACTTGACAGTGTGTCTGAGAAACTCGATACTGTCCAACACTGCTTTGGTGGGAACCATTGCAGAGTGTGACGAGGATGACAGTCTGCCCTGCTCTTCCCTCTTCTGCCAATGAGACTGACATGGACGTCCACATTGACGATTATCTCTCCAATGACAGGAAAACAGCAGATAACAGCAGATGAGAGACTTGCCCCAAAGAGTTCTTTGACATTTTAACTGACAAACCCGGTATGGCCAGAGGTGTCGAGCCTCATCCACACTTTTGACAGATGACCGGCAGTATGACGCAAACCAGATCCCTTGTCTTTTGTTACCCGACATTTCATTGAAGACAAAGTGAAGAAGATGTTGCAAATGGGAGTGATCGAGTCCTCGACTTCTTCTTACTGCTCTCTTATTGTTCTTGTTTCTCGACTTCTTCTTACTGCTCTGCTATTGTTCTTGTTTCTAAACCTGATAGTTCAGTACGCTTTTGCACTGATTACAGAACACTGAACAAAGTGACTGTCTTTGACTGCAAACCCCTCCTTGACATGCACGAACTATTTTGTCAGCATAGAACTTGTAAAGGTTATTGGCAAATCTCTCAAACTCGATCTAAGATCGATCCTTCTCCTTCCTGGCTCTGGTGGCCTTAGCTGATAAAATCATCTGAAGGTCTACTTGTCCAAGTTTGAAGCCTGTGGGGCTCGTTGTACTGATTGGTGTGTGCTAAATAATCTTTTCATGAACTGATAATGTGAAGAGGAGAAGTTGGTGAACGAAGTTTCTGAAGAAGTTATTGAAAACAATATTGTAAATACTTGTACAATAAGGGTGAAAATACTCCAAAAGGAAACTGTGTCCGAGAAAGAAGGAAGGATAAATGCGGGAAATCGGGTAAGACTGCGACTGAAAGTTGGAGCCAAGGAAGTTTTCTTTGTATGGTCATTGAATTATCTCGCTTGTGTCTCTGTCTGTCATTCTAAGGGTAACTCACCCCCCTGTCAGCTATTACATTGCGTTTCCTGAGTTGTGTTACTGATGGGTTTTTTATATGTTGAATTGTTTTTGTGCTTTGTGTTATGCTGGATTAGTCTTATTACATTGTGTTGTTCTGAATCTGTAATGTTTGCGTTTTTATACGTGTTTCATTGTGTAATCCAGAGTTGTTGTCATGTTGGTTGGTTTGCGTTACATTATTTTGTTGTTGAGTTGAGTCAATTTGGGTTTTGTCTTGTTAAATTGTGTTGTCCTGAATTGTATGTCTTTCATTGGGTTTTGTCATGTTACATTGTGCAATATTTTTACACTGCATGTCACTGTTTTGTCGTGGTTTTATGTTGTGTTGTGTCATTTTGTGTGGTATTGTTTAGCATTGTCCTGTGTTGTTTTGTATTGTGAAATGGTGTATTGTGGAATAGTGTGGTGTGATGTGTAGTGGTGTGGGGTGGTAAGGCGTGGTGTGCAGTGGTGTGACGTGTAGCGGTGTGATGTGGAAATGGTGTGGTGTGGAACAGTGTGGTGTAGAGTGGTGTGGGATAGCG
>JADBJO010004713.1:15000-20000 GCA_016801955.1 Conus betulinus
TACACGCCAAGCAACAGAAGATGGAGTCAGGCTGAACTCTAATAATGTCTAATCAACCATGACCCCCCCACTGCAATGCAATGCCAGTGTTCAGGCCTAGCATAGATATCCATGCTTGTTAGCAGCACCGTATGATGTCAGGTGACCAACCCCAACAACGTTTATTCCACATAATGACATCGATGTGGTCAAAGTTTTACACACCGGTCAAGCTCAATGAAGGAGCATAGCGCATAGTGAATCTATTGGTAAGCTGTACTATCGAATAGGTAAACCGCAGTGATATTAAACAAGTCAGCACAATCTGAATGAACAAGAACTGTTCACAGAAAAACAAAGCTGAGATTATATTACTCGAATGTGTCATCAGCCCCCCATTCTACAGTTGTCAAACAGGATTCCTGAGAGCTGCCCAAGAGAACAAACTCAATGTTTCCACTCCAGTTGCCTTAGGCAGAGAAAGAACAAAAAATGGAGCACCTTCATCATCAGGGACGAGGTTCAAAATATATCAATACAAACCTCAGTGGGACATGCAGCTGAAGTTCTACATTCACATCGGGCAAACCATGTTCTTCGATGGACACCTTGGGCGGAAGACGAAGAGGACAGCCAAAACTGAACTGGCAACAGACCACTGACATGATGGGCACATCATTCACAGGAGCTGGAGCGACGCCCGAACGCTGACTGTTAACTGCTGCCAAAGGAGAGGAATGGTCGGCAAATGTGTCGGAGGATGGAAAATGTTTAAGTATGTAGCTAAAAGAAAACACAACTCTCTTCCAGTATCCGACGAGTGCAGACGTGTTTAGCAGTTCTAGTGATTTACAGCAAAGTTAATATGGTAATGCAAGATAAATAAGACGGTATGTTGACGGTACACTTTCACTTCTAAGTTCTCCAAGTCAGTGTGTGATGCGACTGTCCATGCATTCAACGATTCACGTGGATTGTGTTGTGTACCAACATGTAGCGTGATGTGAAACAAGCCAGCATCATGACCTAATTCCCCTTCAGCCAACTGCCGCGCAGCTGGGTAAGTTGCAGTCATGGGTCCTATCACGCGACCTATGACTCAGGACAAAAGGAGCAACGCTTAGGGAACATTTTCTCGAGCGTATCACTCATACAATGGACCCAGAAAACCTTTGACACACATTCACAATCAATGCCACAGTAGAGATATCCATTATTTCATAGATACGTTGGTGCTTACAAACCAACCGGCACCAACAGTTCATGGATTGACTACACATCAGACCACAATATTCACAACATTAGTTTACCCACCAACTGCACTAGACTACCATCAGACCTATTCCAGTCAACCCCTAAATTATGGCACAGATCAAATCCAAGCAAAAAAAAAACCCTCCTCAAGATCCACATTTACTACACACAACCAACAAATCCTAGTGCAGGGCCGGGCTTGCCAAGACTGGGTCAACGAGGAGTTCAAAACACTGCGTGCCATTGTACACACGCTGACCGCGGCGCCAGCATCAACACACGACCGACCAGTCTCTGCAGCACTTCCTGTCGCTACAGTATGTAGCGAACACCGGCAGCAGCGCTGTGCAGCTCTCACCGCTCAGGCAGACATGCGTACACAGCACCCTGGAATGTGAGCCACCCCCTTCAGAAGAAGCAGGATTGTTCTCCACCGTCTCCAGGCCCTGCATTCTTCCAACACCTGCGTTGTGTTCCCCATGTCCATCCCACACACCCACCACCCTCCTTACTCTACCTTCCCTCCATGACCGTTTAGTGATTTGCCCTACATCAGCATCCATCGTCGTGACAGAAAACGGCATCAGCTCTATCCCTTTTCCCTTTCATGACATTACACCAGCAGTAGACAATACAAACATTAGAACCCCTTTCACTGGCACGACAGACAGTGTAACCCTAACAGATAACATTGACAATCGTTCTGAAGATAGCACACCACCAAACCACCAAGACTGACACTAGAGAAGACGACAACAAATCAGTGACATCTGTTGACAACCAGCCAGCAACTGACTCAGACAAGACACAAGAGGCTAGTGACCCCTTGAGCAAAACCTGTGTGACAATTGACAACAAATCCACAGTGCCTGCATCAAACGACACAGACGATTGTGACAGCTCAAGGAAAGAGACTGACGCCAACACTGAGATCAGTCCCACACAAATTGTAGCTGTAGTCATGAGGATTGTGTGCCTAAGGAACAATTCCTTACGATCACTCAGTCCCCTCCGTGATGAAATCTCTACCCTCAGATCAACACTACAGGAAACCAGACAGACCTTCAAAATAGAAATCAACGCTCTGTCTATACAACTCATACACAAGTCTTCATCTGCCAGTGACAAATCATCCTCTCGCAAAAACATAACAACCAATAAAAAATCTAAATGTAAACCACATTCAACCTCCTCCGCCACAACAAAAGCAACCTCTCCATCCTCCCCAGACGCAAAACACACACCCTTCTCTCACGGAACACTGCATACAGGACACCACCACCCCCACCCCCATCCCCCCCCCCCCCCCCCCTCAGCCCTATTCACACAACTCACAGCGCAAAAATGCAGGAAAACCCGGCAAGAGGGCGGCATCCTCTGAACACCATCATCCGCCCCAGCAACGACCACCTTCAGGAGGCCTGTTCAACAATGGGGATTAAAACATCAACCACTGTGCCACCTTCACCACTCAGTGCGATGCCCCCAGGACTGGCGCTGTACTACGACTCTACACAACCTAGCAGGAAGGGAGTGGAACGTGTGACACACAACATCTTCTTCCCCCCTAGACAACAAGCCCTCCTACCCACCCCTACACGCCACACGTCTCGTGTTGCCAACAGCACACGACGTCCCAGATCCCCTCTCCTCCCTCACCCATTCACCCTCTCAGAATTCCCAAACCTCCCATCAGGTTAATGCACTTCTCATTCGTTTCCCTGCTCCCCCCCTCCAGGAAGCCTCTCTAAGACCATCCAGCTCGCTTGTGCGTGCACAGAGTGACCAAAAGAACGTTCAGCCAGCCTCTCGCTCTGCCGCCCCAAATAACACCACACTATTGACACAGCATCCGTCCCTACTGCACCCTCCCTCCCCCCCCCCCCCCCCCCTCTCCAGCAAGCTTCTCCGAGAGACCCGTTTGGCCAGATGTGTGTACAGGCAGTGACAGCAGCACTGGTCCAGTCACCCGTTTCCCAGCCATCCAAGGTCCGCCCGCTATGTGTGCCGCCAAACGAGTATAGTACGCTCTTTCCCCACCTCCCTCCCTGATACAACAGGCCGGTCCCCTCCTCCCGCTCCAGCCTATTCCTCCACCCTCCAGTTACCTTCCACGGACCCTGTCTCCTTCACATCATCCGTGGTGTGGCCACTCTACGTATCCTCCCAACACT
Organism: Conus betulinus; assembly: GCA_016801955.1. NCBI lineage: Eukaryota > Metazoa > Mollusca > Gastropoda > Neogastropoda > Conidae > Conus > Conus betulinus. Next base: position 18,408 of record JADBJO010004713.1, read on the forward strand.
CCATGATTGAGATAATATGCCTCCATCGCGCATACACACACACACTCCCACCCTCCCTCCCCCCCCCCTCCCCCTCTCTCCAGCAAGCTTCTCCGAGACCCCGTTGGCCAGATGTGTGTACAGGCAGTGACACCAGCACTGGTCCAGTCACCCCGTTTCCCAGCCATCCAAGGTCCGCCCGCTATGTGTGCCACCAAACGAGTAGAGTACGTCTCTACTCTTTTTTTTTTTTTTTTTTTTCCTTTAAATTTTTTTATAGTCTAATATCACCATCGTTGTGAACAGACTCTAAATTAAATCAATCAAATCAAACACACACACACACACACACACACACACACACGCGCACACACACACACACACACACACACACACACACACACACACGTGCTCGCGCGCCACGTTCAAGACACTTTTAGTATACCTACCATCTGATCTGCCCCAGGCGTGTTCCTGATGGTATGACTAGACAGATTTCCCACGTGCCAGACTATATCACAAGATCCACAGGTACAGGTGAGAAGTACAGTCCTTCATTTTTGTCCATCAAAGACTTCATGGGCCTGTCTCTGGGACATCCACCCTCCACTGGACCCTGTAGGATGGCCTCAGACAGGGAGTCATGGTGTAATACATGCCCGTGTCAGGCAAACTTACAGTGTGTGGTGGCTGCTTGTTATTATCATCATCGTCGTCGTCGTCGTCGTCGCCGTCGTCGTCGCCGTCGTTGTCGTCATCATCGTCGTCGTCGTCATCATCATCATCATCATCATCATCATCATCATCATCATCATCATCGTCGTCGTCGTCGTCGTCATCATCATAACAAGAACCACGACTACAACAATAATGATAATATTTATGATAATAATAATAATAATACCAATACTACTACTGCTGCTGCTGCTGCTGCTGCTACTACTACTACTACTACTACTACTACTTTTACTACTACTACTACTACTACTTTACTACTACTACTACTACTACTACTACTATAATGATTATAATGATAATGATAATAATGATGATGATGATGGTAATAATAATAATAATCAGAAGAAGAAAAAGAAGAAGAAGAACAACAACAACAACAACAACAACAACAACGCTTAAGCTCCATAATAGGATAATTGACAACAAACTTCTAACTGTAAGTTATTAAACATGGCGTTATAAACATTTTTTTTTTTTCCAACACACAGTAAAATATTACCATGGGGTCATACACAATATTTTCCAACACATAGTTAGTAACATGGTGTCATACACAGTATTTCCAACACACAGTAAGATGTTAACACATGGGGTTATACACAGTATTTTCCAACACACAGTAAAATATTAATATGGAATTATACACATATCTTCCAACACACAGTAAAAAAAAAATAACATGGGGTTATACACCGCATCTTCCAAGACACGGTAAAATGTTAACTTGGGGTTATACACAGTATATTCCACCACAGTGCAAAATATTTACATGGGGTTTATACATAGTATTTTCCAACACACAGTGAAATATTAACATAGTTATACACAGTATTTTTCAAGACACAGTGTATTATTAACATGGGGTTATACATAGCA
>JADBJO010004713.1:27500-47500 GCA_016801955.1 Conus betulinus
GTTTTGAACTCCTCGTTGACCCAGTCTCGGCAAGCCTGGCCCTGCACTAGGATTTTGTTGGTTGTGTAGTAAATGTGGATCTTGAGGAGGTTTTTTTTTTTTTGCTTGGATTTGATCTGAGCCATAATTCAAGGGTTGACTGGAATACGTCTGATGGTAGACTAGTGCAGTTGGGGTAAAACTAATGTTGTGAATATTGTAGTCTGATATGTAGTCAATCCAGGAGCTGTTGGTGCCGGTTGGTTTGTAAGCGCCAACGTATCTATGAAATAATGGGTATCTCCACTGTGGCATTGATTGTGAATGTGTGTCAAAAGGTTTTTTGGGTCCATTGTATGAGTGATACGCTCGAGAAAATGTTCCCCAAGCGTTGCTCCTTTGTCCTGAGTCATGGGTCGCGTGATAGGACCCATGACTGCAACTGTACCCAGCTGCGCGGCAGTTGGCTGAAGGGGAATTAGGTCATGATGCTGGCTGTTTTTCACATCACGCTACATGTTGGAATACAATACACAGTCCACGTGAATCGTTGAATGCATGCACAGTCACATCACGCACTGACTTGGAGAAGTTAGAAGTGAAAGTATACCGTCAACATACCGTCTTATTTATCTTGCATTACCACATTACCACTGTAAATCACTGGAACTGCTAAACACGTCTGCACTCGTCGTCAGATACTGAAAAAGAGAGAGAGAGAGAGAGAGAGAGAGAGAGAGAGAGAGAGAGAGAGAGAGAGAGAGAGAGAGAGTACAAAAACGCAACAGAATGAATGTAATGGATTTACGTGCACACAAACTAATATAGAAACAAGTTGCAGACACAGAAACAAATGTGCAACATTTGCACACACACACATGCACTCTCTCTCTCTCTCTCTCACTCTATCTATCTCTAACACACACACACACACACACACACACACACACACACACACACACACACACACACACAACATGCTAAAACTCACAGTTTGAATTCCTTCATGTTGCCATTTACTTTGACATTGTACAAGTCCAAAGCCACACACCAATTCATCCCAATGCCCATACCACCAGTGCAGACACTATTCACTACTGTCAGCTGCCACTGATTGACACCCATCTGTCCGTTTGATGATCACATCTAATTCGTTTGCCACAACAAATCTAGATCTTTTTGCGCACTAGTTTCTTGTTTACTAGGTCACCCTTCCCTGCTTGTGTCGCCTTATATGTAGATGTGTATGTCTGCTTCCTCTCACTCAGATCAACAGTTCATGATCAGTTGACAATAAGCCCAATATAATTCTGAATAACTTGGTGATATGCACTGTCAACATTTTCAGCATACACATGTGAATTCATAGTTTGTAAAAACATACATTTTCATGTTTACACACATGAAAACACACAGAAAGCAGGTGGGCACACACACACACACACACCCTCCCCCCCCCCCCCCACACACACATACATACATGCATACATACATGTACAGGGCATATACATCCACACCCACCCACCCACGCACCCACACCCCATATATATATATATATATATATATATATATATATATATAAACAAAACTTGCTCTTATGTCTTAGATTGTAGAAATAGGGGGGTGATAAGCCTTCATATCTGCAGTGGTAGATAATTCTGCCTAACTAACAGTATGTGCTCGAGTGGGTGAATGGGGAATAATAAAACTTCTCAAAATCAACCTTCAGCAAGTATATATATATATATATATATATATATATATATATATATATATATATATATATACAATAAAACAATAAATTTCCAAGGATAAGTACCGAGCACCATTCCAGCAACTTACAGAGCAGCTAGGTGTTGCAATGACTGCAAGAATATTGATTTATAAACAAAGTTTGCTCTTATGTCTCAGATTGTAAAAATAGGGGGTGAAAAGCCTTCATATCTGCAGTGGTAGATGATTCTGCCTAACTGACAGTATGTGCTTGAGTGGGTGAATGGGGAATAATAAATGCTTCTCAAATGAACCTTCAGCAAGCTTATAGTCTCCGAAGCAGGAGACCATCTCCAATGGGGAGGAAGCTCACTAACATATAACTCCTGGTCAGATACCGGTATTTCGAAACCTGATTGTTTCTCCTCAGTGACCGCGGAAAGTGGTAATTTGACTCCTCTGCCTTTTCGGTTTTAAGAAGAATGCTATACCAGAAAAAGGCTGGTGGGCAATACCGTAGTATGTTTGTTGAGTTTAAAAAAAACTAAACAAAGGTGCCACCTAAGCAGCAATAGAAAATCATGAAAGAGCAAAACAAGCTACATTTTCTTGTGAAAAGTAGCAAATATAAAAAAAATATAAAAAAAGATAACCTCTTAAGACACAAGTGCTGAGGGCCAGTTCTTGGAATGAATCCGCAAGGGACTAAATTACAATAAAACAATAAATTCCAAGGATAAGTACCGAGCACCATTCCAGCAACTTACAGAGCAGCTAGGTGTTGCAATGACTGCAAGAAATATTGATTTATAAACAAAGCTTGCTCTTATGTCTCAGATTGTAAAAATAGGGGGTGAAAAGCCTGACAGTATGTGCTTGAGTGGGTGAATGAGGAATAATAAATGCTTCTCAAAATGAACCTTCAGCAAGCTTATAGTCTCCGAAACAGGAGACCATCTCCAATGGGGAGGAAGCTCACTAACATATAACTCCTCGTATAACTCCTGGTTCATTTTGCACTCAAGCACATACTGTCAGTTAGGCAGAATCATCTACCACTGCAGATATGAAGGCTTTTCACCCCCCTATTTTTACAATCTGAGACATAAGAGCAAGCTTTGTTTATAAATCAATATTTCTTGCAGTCATTGCAACACCTAGCTGCTCTGTAAGTTGCTGGAATGGTGCTCGGTACTTATCCTTGGAATTTATTGTTTTATTGTAATTTAGTCCCTTGCGGATTCATTCCAAGAACTGGCCCTCAGCACTTGTGTCTTAAGAGGTTATTTTTTTTTTTTTTTTTTTTTTTCTACTTTTCACAAGAAAATGTAGCTTGTTTTGCTCTTTCATGGTTTTCTTTTGCTTCTTAGGTGGCACCTTTGTTTAGTTTTTTAAAAACTCAACAAACATACTATGGTATTGCACACCAGCCTTTTTCTGGTATAGCATTCTTCTTAAAACCGAAAAGGCAGAGGAGTCAAATTACCACTTTCCGCGGTCACTGAGGAGAAACAATCAGGTTTCGAAATACCGGTATCTGACCAGGAGTTATATGTTAGTGAGTTTCCTCCCCATTGGAGATGGTCTCCTGCTTCGGAGACTATAAGCTTGCTGAAGGTTCATTTTGAGAAGCATTTATCATTCCCCATTCACCCACTCAAGCACATACTGTCAGTTTGGCAGAATCATCTACCACTGCAGATATGAAGGCTTATACATATAGATCTGCCTTCGAGAGGGATTGTGATGGGTCCCTTAAGCAGCCAGTGAAGGGTTTTCCTATTTACAGTATACATGTTCTTCATCTTCAACCCCTCCCTTCCCCCTCCTTTTTATTTTTTTAAAATCTTTGCCAGGTCATTACTGCAATGATGGAAGAATTGCTAACCTGCACTTGTTTCCCCCCACCACTTAATTGTTCAGCATTACACACACACACACACACACACACACACACACACACACACACACACACATATATATATATATAGATAGATAGATAGATAGATAGATAGATAGATATAAAATAAACTAATAAATTCCAAGGATAAGTACCGCATTCCAGCAATTTACAGAGCAGCTTGGTGTTGCAATGACTATATTTTCTTTCTTTTTATATTTTTCTACTTTTCGCAAGAGCTCTTTTATGATTTTCTTTTGCTTCTTAGTTGGCACCTTTGGTTGTTTTTTTTGAAAACTCAACAAACACTACGGTATTGCGCACCAGCCTTTTTCAGGGATAGCATTCTTTTTAAAACCGAAAAGGCAGAGGAGTCAAATTACCACTTTCCGCGGCCACTGAGGAGAAACACTCAGATTTCGAAATACCGGTATCTGACCAGGAGTTATATGTTAGTGAGCTTCCTCCCCATTGGAGATTGCCTCCAGCTTCGGAGACTATGTTCTTGCTGAAGGTTTATTTTGAGAAGCATTTATTATTCCTCATTCACCCACTCAAGCACATACTGTCAGTTAGGCAGAAATATCTACCACTGCAGATATGAAGGCTTATCACACACACACACACACACACACACACACACACACACACACACACACATTTCTACAATCTAAGACATAAGAGCAAGCTTTATTTATAATTCAATATTTCTTGCACTCATTGCAACACCAAGCTGCTCTGTAAGTTGCTGGAATGGTGCTCGGTACTTATCCTTGGAACTTATTAGTTTATTGTAATTCAGTCCTTTGTGGATTCATTCCAAGAACTGGCCCTCAGCACTTGTGTCTTAAGAGGTTATCTTTTTATATTTTCTACTTTTCGCAAGAAAAAGTAGTTTGTTTTGCTCTTTCATGATTTTTCTTTTGCTTCTTAGGTGACGCTTTTGGTTGTTTTTTTGAAAACTCAACAAACATACTATGGTATTGCACACCAGCCTTTTTCTGGGATAGCATTCTTCTTAAAACCGAAAAGGCAGAGGAGTCAATTACCACTTTCCGTGGTCACTGGGGAGAAACATTCAGATTTCGAAATACCGGTATCTGGTCAGGAGTTATATGTTAGTGAGCTTTCTCCCCATTGGAGATTGTCTCCTGTTTCGGAGACTATAAGCTTGCTGAAGGTTCATTTTGAGAAGCATTTATTATTCCTCATTCACCCACTCAAGCACATACTGTCAGGAAGAAATATCTACCACTGCAGTCATGAAGGCTTATCACCCCCCTATTTCTACAATCTTAGACATAAGAGCAAGCTTTAATTATAATTCAATATGTATATATATATATATATATATATATATATATATATATATGTGTGTGTGTGTGTGTGTGTGTGTGTCTGAGAGAGAGAGAGAGAGAGAGAGAGAGAGAGAGAGAGAGAGAGAGAGAGAGAGAGAGAGAGAGAGAGAGAGAGAAAACACACGCATCCCTTCCACCTTCCTGTTTTTCTCCCCTGAGTACATAAGCAATAAAGAAGAGTTATAAGACCTGGCAGAGTTTGGATCTTTCGTGAAATACTCTTTACGCGCGTGCGAGCGCACGCACGCACGCATATACACACACACTGTCTGGGTGCATATACAGTGAACAGGAGCATTACTATAGTTTCTTCTTCACTTTACACTGCTTTTGCCTGGCAAGTGACACCAATCCTTGAAACAGGCGGGAGACAACCGCCATGTGTTCTGACATCATGACATCATTTTCCCTCCTATGTTTTCAGACCTCATACCCTCCTCTTTAGCACATTGTTAACTGCATGTGTTTCCTCATCCCCTTGTTCCCCATGCAGAGCCAGTCCAAAGTGATGAAGTTGGATGAAAGGAACACAATGTTTTTTTTTTAAGATATGCTCCTTTGGGATGATTCGAGTCTGGGGGGAATTCTCTTCTAGAAATAAGGCATGTGTGTTCTCTTATGTCACTATCTGGCGTGTCGATGTCACTCACAGTCATGGGGTTTTGATGTGAGATGTTTGTGTGGATGTGTGAGAATAATGTATTCAGCATTTTGAATCTGTTAGATATACTCCTGGCTCTGACAAGGATAGCTTCCTCTTGAGTCAGCTCAGCTGTTTTGCTGACAACACTTTCAAAGACATGCTCAACTGTCTCTGGCTTCAAATATTCGTGGCAATGTCTACCTATGAATGACTTGGCATGGTAGGTCTGCTTGCGGATTTCTTGCTGATGCAGCGCAACATCTAAATGCTGTGTGACAGTCCTAGACAAGCGTGGAAGATCAAGCTGTGATTTCCTGTCTTCTGTTTCTTCTTCTTTCTCATGTACCTGCTGCATCAGTTTTTGTTGTTCTTGCTGGAAACACTCAGAGGTGTTCTGTCATCTTCAGGCTCATTGAATACCAGCCTTGATTGTAGTTGCCTTCTTTTGTCCGCTCAAGATCCAATCCATTTCAATTTGTCAACAAAATCAGAAAAGGCTGATTTTTGTCTCTACCTGTTTGTCCTCAGCTGCAATTGATTCTGCGATTTATATATCCAGAGAATGACACTCATCTTCCAGCAGGTCATGGTGCTTTTTACCACTTCCAGAACAATGTGCAGATAGGGAGGTGCTACATGGCTGAGTGTAATGTCAATGATGGGCTTTCTGATGACATTATTGTGCAGCTTGGCAATTTGTCTTTTCGAATGTTTGTATTTCTGTGATCTCTCCTGATGCCCTGTAAACTTGGCTGTGTAATGTTGCCTTCATTACAGTGAGGTGGGGGTGTGTGTTTGGCTTTTTGATGCTGTGCAGTATAGGCAGGGGTGTGTCCCCTGAGCACCTGACAGACGATGCAGCTTGAGCAGAAAATCATAATCCCCGAACCAAAACAGTTTGATTGTCTTGTTTCTCCATGGCATGGACTTCAGCGCTGTCAGCTGCTCTTTGAAATGATCTTTGATTCTCTGCAAATTCTCTGGGCTGTCCTTGCAGTCTACAATAGCCAAAAGACAAGTGTTGCGTTTGGAGTCTGGAAAGCGGAAATTTGCATTTTGAAGCATCAGTTTCAACGTTCCACCCCAATGACCCCCTCCTATCTTTACCCAGATCTCATCCTGTGGGCTTGTATTATCATGCCATGTCAGTTTGTTATCTCTTTCATACTGCTGCAACAGGTTTTTCACCAGCTTTGGAATGTCTTTGATTTCTCCTATTGTTTTATCCTCTTCTTTTTGTCTGCCATTTCTCATCAACACAAATGAGAGTTTCTCTCCATACTATTTCAATTTCGTCAAACATAGCTTCTCTCTGTAGTTGTCTTTCTTTCTTTTCACAGTCAAATTTCACAGCTATACCCCAAACTCCCGACACCAGGAAACGCAGGGTAAATTCAAAAGAACATTTATCTCGACAACACTGACATAAATATTCTCATTTCACACAGATATCGGACGGGGGGAAACTAAAGAAGAAAAGAGGACAGAGGAGCAAGTTCTGAGAAGGGGGGATTAGAGAGAGAAGTATAGATACCTATCAGAAACTATCTATTTAAGGGGACAAAGTAACCCCAATACACCTTTCCCCAGAACCCGGGTCACCCGCCTATTTGTTTGCCCTAAATCCCACTAATCGCTATGTGCCTCCAAGTAAAAAAGAAAAAAAAGGAACACACCTACACATTAATTCACAGGACAACAACACAATTCAATCCCTTTCACACTAATGCCTTCCATACTCCATTCATTCAAAATAGTCCTCCATTCATACTGTCTTGGCTGGCACACAGCTGCTTCCACGCCTTCTACACAGCTTAAAGTCACTCAGCTCATCTGTCACGGGAGCCCAGGATCCACGTCTCGCAGTAGATGCCTTGGAGGGCTGCTCCCCGGTGCCTGAGTCCGTCAGCTGCGTCGCCGGTTCAGGTAGTAGATGCCTTGGAGGACTGCTCCCCGGTACCTGAGTCCGACAGTTGCGTAGCCGGTCAGGTCCCCGCTGCTGGCCCAGCTGCCAGTCGCCACGGTAACCGAGCCAGCCTCCCAGCGACCTGCCTTGGTAGAAGGCGCTGGAATGCGCCGAAACCAGAACCAAAAAAAAAAAAAAAAAAAAAACCGCCCAGAACGGCGGGTGGTCAGAAAAGGAAGTGCCGGCCAGCCCCCAGTCTCGACGGAAGACGGGACTCGACAACCAGTCCCCACCGAAAGGAACTTCAGGTCCTGGACGACCAATGGAGAGGTAGCAGTGGGTAGGGATAGAGATCCCAACAGAAGACCAGCGGCTTCTTCGGCCGAGCGAACGGCTAGGTCCCCCGCTGCAGCGCTACGATGAAGTAGACAAAAGAGGCCCACTACCCAAGGATGGGGGATCCTTACCACTCGGCTGCCAGCGAATCGAGTGCTTAATCAAAACCCAAGATCGACCAACCCAAGATTGCAACAAGTCTGAATACAGTTACAGTCCCACCCAGGGACATCTCGAGAATGCCAACTTGCCAGAAAAACACGAGCAACACAATCCGGCCTGAAACTCTGGCCAGGTATCTACAAGAAAAAAAAAAAAAAAAAAGAAACCCCCACGCGCACACACGCGCGCCTACACACACACACACACACACACACACACGCGCACACACACACACACACACACACACACACACACACACGCGCACCACACAGCCGCGCGGCAACGCACACTCACACTCACACGCGCGCCGTATCATCTGTACACACGTTCGCTCTCGCGTGCCCCTCACATTCAGCTTTTTTTTTTTTAATTGAAGGGGACAGTCAAGTCAGAGGATGCTGCAACCCCACGGACGACACGCTTGAGAGCATGACCTCTGTGCTCTCTAACATCCACACAAGCTAAAACTGACACACTGCCTGTCAGCAACAATCCTTATGTGTAAAACTAAAAGAATTAAAAGGCGTCCGTGACAACACCCCCCAACTGAAAGGCTCGTGCCACTGAGGCACAGACTACAGCAGCCTCTGACGTACATGTCTCTGGGAATCACATGTACGGCGCCGTAGTTTATGTTGAAGGAAAAAAAAATGAATGTCAGTCCATAAAGAACTCGGCTAGCTATTCCGTCATCGACTCAGGAAATCTGCTTCCACATTATCTTTACCCGGGATGTGCCGGAAGGAAAAGGCCATACTTTGCAGTTCCATGGCCCACCCCATCAAACGACGGCTGACTGGACGAATCCGATGCAAATATGCGAGTGGGTGATGGTCAGTTTCCAGGGTAAACTCTCGTCCATAGAGGTACGGGTAAAACCGTCGAGTTGCCCACACTACGGCAAGACATTCTTGTTCTATTGTGTGGTACCGCAACTCTGCTCCCACCAGCTTCTTGCTCGCATATGCAACCGTAACAATCCCTTGCCTTGATCTTGCAGCAAAACAGCGCCAAGTCCTGTGCTGGAAGCATCGGTACGCAGCACATAAGGTTTGGTCGGGTCCGCAAGCTGCAACACAGGTTCAGAAGAGACCGCTTCCTTGAGCTTTTCGAAAGCCTCTTCGCCCTCAGCGTCCCACTGTAAAGTCTCAGGTTTCCTGGCAGCGGTCCTATCCGTCAGAGGCTTGGCCAACTCAGCGAAGTGCGGGATAAATTTCCTATAATACCCGACCAATCCGAGGAAGGATCTCAATTCTTTCTTGGTCCTGGGTGGTCTGGCCTCCTGGATACGTTGCACTTTGTCCTGCTGTGGTGCCATGTGACCTCGTCCCACGACATGTCCGAGGAAAGGAACTTCAGCTTCTCCAATCTGACATTTGGATGGACGTGCGGCCAGTTGCACTTGTCGCAGCCGACTGAATAGGTCCTGAGCGACTGCAAGTGTTCTTCCCATCCTTCAGTTGCCAGTAGGAGATCGTCAATGAAATTGTGAGCATGCTCCATCCTCAGCGGCTCCAGCATAAGTCGCATGATGCGACTGAAGACAGCACCTGCCGTTTTAAGTCCAAACGGCATTACCAAGAACTGGAACTGTCCTTCTGGTGTGGTAAATGCCGTTTTCTCCCTGTCTTCAGCTCTCATCGGGATTTGCCAATATCCCTTGGCGAGATCCAATTTGGTGAAGTATTGGGCCCTCGCCAACTGCGCAAATATTTTGTCTGTGTCTGGCATTGGTTCGGCGTCAAACTTTAGGACTTTGTTTAGTCTGCGAAAGTCGACACAGAAGCGCATTTTCCCATCTGATTTCTTCACTAACAGAATGGGTGAAGAAAAAGGTGAACTACACCTTTCAATCACCCCCATCCGTAGCATGGCTTGGATTTCTGTTTTGACGGTTTCCATCTGGGATGTGGCAAGGGATATTGTTTGACTCGAACTGGTTCTTCTTGGGTCAAACTCAAAGGGCATGTCCTAAATTACATCGGAGAGGAACGTCGGACAGAATGTCGTGGAACTGTGTTCACACAGTTCTTCCACAGATTTTCTTTGATCTGGCGTGAGATTGTCGGAGATCTTGACGTCCTGCCATGTTTCCTCCTGCTGCACGCTCACACATGGGATGTCAAAAACAAGAGGAGGTTCCTCTTCCATTCCCTCAACGACAACAGGGGTGAAGCCGGCAGCACATAGTTGTCTCCTTTCGTATCTTTTCAGAAGGTTAGCGTGAATCAGCTTCTCTTTCCCTCTTATCATCACAACATAGTCCCAATCGCCAACACGTTTGGCGATCTTGAAGGGCCCTTGCCAGGAGAGTTGTAGTTTGTTGTGGTGGAGAGGCAATAACAGTAGCACCTCGTCGCCCTCCTCAAACCACCTGTGACGTGCTTTTCTGTCATAGAAGGCTTTGTACCTTTTCTGTGCTTGCGCAAGATTTTGGTGTGCTAACTCACAAGTTGCGGCGATTCTCTCTTTCAGGTCGAGTACATACTCAGCCTGGGTCTTGGGTTCTTCATCAGTCCCCTCCTTGGTCCACTGATCTCTTAGGACTGCCATGGGTCCCTTCACATTTTAATCCTCCGCTCGATGAACTCCACAGAGTTTTTCTGTTTTGTCTTGGGAGGCTTCCCAACCAAATTCCTTACGTTGTTAAGGCTTGGGTCTCCCTTCTGCAGTGTACGCACAGTCTGTGGGTCCAACGTCACTGAGTCATGTCGTGTCAACGTTTTGAGCAGTGGCTTCAAGGACTCTTGCTCCCTCTTGGCTTGGGATCGTGTAGCGACGGCTCCAAGCACCTCTGGGGGTAACTCGGCAGATACTCTCTTTCGTTGTCCATCCTCGAAGTTTACCCAATTTCCAATCAATAGGGAATATGCTGGACGCTGAAGAGCGACAGCCCACACCTTCCCTTTAAAGTAAGGTGTAGATAGGTCAACGAGCACTGTTGACCTTGTGACCCGGAACGATGACTCAATTCCTGTCACTTGGCACTCTTCTCCGCGTGGCGCCTCGGGAGGTACCAGTCGCTCGTCGACGAACACACACGTGGCGCCAGTATCCCTGATAGCTTCCACAACTTTGCCAGAAACTATCGATGGAAAGTTTGGGACATGTTGGTGTCGTCACTTCTATCTCTCCAAAAGCCACTTTGGCCTGCGACATGGAGGGCTTCGATTTGTCGTCGCTCCGCTGGGGACAATTCTTGACTATATGTCCAGGGGCATGACAAAGGAAGCAGTTCTTCGTCCGAAATCGAGGGTTCTGTGATGGATCTGATCCCTCACCTCCGATCTGGGGCGCTTGCTTGCTGTTCTTCGGTTCCTTATCATGCGATCTGGTGGATTCGCCATGAGCCATAGGTTTAAAATGTCGCCGAGCATCAGCGAAGGCTTCAGCGATCTCAATCGCTTGCTGGAACGACTTGGGTTGACTCTCGCCCAGCTTACATCGCAGCTCAGAAGAAACAGAGTTCATGAGTTTGTTCAAGGAGAAAACAGTCTTTGAGCTCCATTCCTGACGACTCTATCCAATAGTTCATTGTCTTTTTGAGACGCTCTCCAAACTGATGAAAGGTTTCATCTGAGGATTTCCTCATGTTTCGGAACTGTTTCTATATGTTTCAGGCGACATTTGCAGTCTACGGCGCAAAGCCGCCTTCAATTCAGCATAGGTCGCTCCTGAAGGAATGTTGATGAATGCCTCCTTGGCCTTCCCCGTCAAATTTCCCATGAGGTACATTGCTCTTAGATCTTTCAGTAGTTGATATACATCTGCCACAGCTTCGAAATGCTCAATGTATGTATCAATGGATTCATTGGCATTATAAATGGGCATATGAAACCGGGGGAGCTAAGGGAAGAGCAGGGGTGACAATTTGATTGCTCACCCTTGTTGGTGTCGAAGTGTGAAGTTGTTCGACTTCGGTAGTTTCTCCACTCTCGGCCACCCCTAGTTGTTCCAGGAGTTCAACTCGCATCTTTTCTTTCTCTCTCTTCAAGTTTAAGTTGAAACTCTGTCCCTGCTCCTGTATTTCTTGCGTTCTCTTTCTCTCTCTCTCTGTAATCGACGTCTTCCATTTTTTCTTTTCGTCGTTCTCTTTCTCTCTCTCTCTCTAATCTTTTTTCCCTCTCTCCTCTCTCTCTCCTCCTCTCTCTCTTTCCTTTCCTCCTCTCTTCTCTCTCTTCTCCTTCTCCCTCTCTCTCTCTCTCGTTTTCTCATCTCCATCTCTTCTCTTCTTTCTCTGCTCCCTCCTCTCTCTCCCCTCTTCCTCCTCCTTCGCCTCTCTCTCTCTCTCTCCATTCTCATGATTACAAAGGGATCCATCCATGGATCCTGGTCCTGGATAGCGAGGAGGAGGAACAGGTCTGAAATCCATCTCATCATGCGCAAGAGGAGGACGAAGGCGGAAGTCAGCACTCATAGAGGTCAGATAATGCCTCCGAGGGGGCGGTGGTCCTGAAGGAGTTCTATCATATAAGGAGGGTTGAGAGATTGCTGGAGACAGAGATTCCCTCGAGGAAGAAACTACTTGGGTTATGGGGCCACTGGCTGCGTGTGTAGTCACAGCAACAGGGGTTCCCATACCCGGAAGAATTCCAGTGACTTTTGCCTGGGAACGCGTGAAGCGACGATCACTTTCGTCTGCCATCACCAAGCACTCTTCTTTTCGCAAAATCGCAAATTGAAGGTGTGGAAAAGATCTGGAAGTGGCAGTACGGTTGGGTACACCTTGCGTCCCAAGAATCAGAAACGAGTGTGACAACTCTCCACAATGGGGAACAACTTGAAGTTATAAACTAGGGAACTTCAAGTCCCTATCTGGCAAGGAAAAGTGCTAAACTCCTGTTGAAAGAAGCTAAATTATTCCTGTAACCTAGTCTCAACTATCGAGCAAGCACAATAGCCACGTCTGGAATCCACTGACCTAATTGCCAGAAAAGTAAATCAGTATTGACAATTCTTGGCTTTAAGACCCAAAGTCACTAAGCCCGACAGTCAATGAAACAGGTACCCAAATTATCTCTCTCGACGGCGCTAACTATGGGTGAGCACAACACTTGTTCGTGTTGTCTAGGCTAAGCGTAGCCACACCACAGTAGTCACCTTCCTAGCTTTGTCTTCCTTGATCAACTAGTCTAACCACCTTTCCGACACTATCTGGCTTACGACCAAGAGTAGTCGCAACAACAAACCTGTGCGGAAAAATCACACTGTGCCACGTCACAGCGTCACACGTTGAAAAATCAACAGCTTAACTGAACCAAACTAGTTGTCTCCCTTGATTGTTCCGTGTGTACTTGCCGACACACTTGCGATGTAGGCACGAAATATCGTAATTACAACAAACGCTGGCTCAATTATTCCTGATCAACACCATCAGCGACTTAATCAACGGCCAAGTGTGACCGCCCACGTGAGCCTTACGAGTAGTCAGAACAAACCTACTCGGTTCACAACTTACACCCGCAAATATGAGCGATCAAGAGAAAGGAAGCACCCAACTTGTTCCTTAAGCGCACCTTAAGGAGTAGTATGCACAAACAAATTTGTGCTGAAAATGTAAACAGATAAATGATTTTTTTTTTTTCCAACAAGAACACACAATTAAAGACCCTAGTGTGCCGCCTGCACACAATATCAAACAGGCCAGAAACCACGTTATCACCAGTTGTCTAAACCAGCTTACCAATCAGCTGATGGAACAAACGCTGTTAGTCCCCTCTTACTGTCGCTATGCCTTAAGCATTGAAGCAGGCTATCGAACCTCGACCATAGGTTTCCACGGACTGTCTGCTCCCAAACACCACTGGTAAAAACAACGGGTAAACAAACAAAGGGACGAGACGGCATAAAATATGACAACAAACGCAGCGAAGTAGTATCAACACGGGACGGCCTATTGACCCGGCAACCCTCGCCGATGAATGCGGAATCAAACGACGGCCACTCAATCCCTGACTCAACGAAAAGTAAAGGGACGGCGCAAAATCTGCCACGTTAAGCCCGGTTTGCACGCGCGGAATGCGTCTGTCACTGAACGAGCGTGAGAGCTAAGGTAAGGCTTATGCCAAGGATACTGTGAAGAAAATAAGGAGGGTGGGGGTGATGTAAACAAGAGGCAAGAGGCGCAATGGATCGACACCTAGACAGAGTCCATATCACACATGCCTTTCTCACTCCTGGACAACTTTATTCTCATCACACGCCACTCACTTATACAAAGACAGATAATATAAAGAAAGCTAGATTAACAAGAACTTAGAAGTAAATGTACTTACAAACAGGAAATGATGAAGAAAATTTTCTTTTTTTTTTTCAACCCACAAGGAGAAATATAACCACTCAAAAGAGTTATATAATATAGATCAAAACAGGACTTAGGAAATATAACAAATGTATACTATATATATATATATATATATATATATATATATATATATATATATATATATATGTGTATATGTGTGTGTGTGTGTGTGTGTGTGTGTGTGTGTGTGTACTTATATTTTGTTTTCAAAGAGGGGAATATTATCCTAGCGGAAATTCCTCACCAAATTTCGACCAAGTGGTGTGCGTATGCTTTTCCTGCCCTACACTCACCTGGCTACCCAGTCGTCGTCTTGGGTACTGCCAAATCACGCTCACTACTGATCAACACAACCGTTGATGCCGTTGCCTCTGCACAGACAAGACTTATTCTATACCGACCCCCCTGTCCCTTCCCAAGCTTTACTCCCCACTATCTACCTGGCTAGATGTGAGAGCTAAGGTACAGGAGTTCGGAATTCAAATGAATATGTCGGCAGTTAGATCCCGGAAAATACCACAACGCAAGACAGGACACGGTTACGGACGCGGAAGGATGCCGCCGACCCTGGCGGAACGCAGGAATCTCCACCGCGACAATCCCGACACGGTCCGCTCTGTTTGGGCTCCCTACTACTCTAGAGCCCACCCCACCAACCTCCCACTAACAGTACACATACACAACCTCCTGAGAGACCTGGTGGGGGTAAGCAGAGGGTGTAGCGACTACTCTACCACCACTCACTCAACGTCTTCCTCCCCGGCATCTCCACCATAATTGTCAAGGTCAAGTGACCTAGGGGTTAGGAAGGAGACGGAGTAAGTGGTGGAGAAAGGCACAGTCGACACCCCAAACTCCCGACACCAGGAAACGCAGGGGTAAATTCAAAAGAAACATTTATTTCGACAACACTGACATAAATATTCTCATTCACACAGATATGGGACGACGAGGGAAACTAAAAAGAAGAAGAAAAGAGGACAGACGAGGAGCAAGTTCTGAGAAGTGGGAATTAGAGAAGAAGGATAGATACCTATCAGAAACTATCTATTTAAGGGGACAAAGTAACCCCAATACACCTTTCCCCAGAACCCGGGTCACCCGCCTATTGTTTGCCCTAAATCCCACTAATCGCTATGTGCCTCCAAGTAAAAAAGAAAAAAGCGAGGAACACACCTACACATTAATTCACAGGACAACAACACAATTTCATCCCTTTCACACTAATGCCTTCCATACTCCATTCATTCAAAATAGTCCTCCATTCATACTGTCTTGGCTGGCACACAGCTGCTTCCACGCCTTCACACACAGCTTAAAGTCACTCAGCTCAGCTCATCTGTCACGGGAGCCCAGGATCCACGTCTCGCAGTAGATGCCTTGGAGGGCTGCCCCGGTGCCTGAGTCCGTCAGCTGCGTCGCCGGTTCAGGTAGTAGATGCCTTGGAGGACTGCTCCCCCTGAGTCCGACAGTTGCGTAGCCGGTTCAGGTCCCCGCTGCTGGCCCAGCTGCCAGTCGCCACGGTAACCGAGCCAGCCTCCCAGCGACCTGCCTTGGTAGAAAGCGCTGGAATGCGCCGAAAACAGAACAAAAAAAAAAAAAAAAAACCGCCCAGAACGGCGGGTGGTCAGAAAAGGAAGTGCCGGCCAGCCCCCAGTCTCGACGGAAGACGGGACTCGACCAACCAGTCCCCACCGAAAGGAACTTCAGGTCCTGGACGACCCAATGGAGAGGTAGCAGTGGGTAGGGATAGAGATCCCAACAGAAGACCAGCGGCTTCCTTCGGCCGAGCGAACGGCTAGGTCCCCCGCTGCAGCGCTACGATGAAGTAGACAAAAGAGGCCCACTACCCAAGGATGGGGATCCTTACCACTCGGCTGCCAGCGAATCGAGTGCTTAATCACAACCCAAGATCGACCAACCCAAGATTGCAACAAGTCTGAATACAGTTACAGTCCCACCAGGGACATCTCGAGAATGCCGACTTGCCAGAAAAACACGAGCAACACAATCCGGCCTGAAACTCTGGCCAGGTATCTACAAAAAAAAAAAAAAAAAAAGAAACCCCCCTACGCGCTCACGCGCGCCTACACACACGCACATACACACACACACACACGCGCACACACACACACACACACACACACACACACACAGCCGCGCGCGCGCAACGCACACTCACACGCGCGCCGTATCATCTGTACACACGTTCGCTCTCGCGTGCCCCTCACATTCAGCTTTTTTTTTCCTCCCAACTGAAGGGGACAGTCAAGTCAGAGGATGCTGCAACCCCACGGACGACACGCTTGAGAGAGCATGACCTCTGTGCTCTAACATCCACACAAGCTAAAACTGACACACACTGCCTGTCAGCAACAATCCCTTATGACCCTTGTCTTGCACCTAATGGTCACTTGACTGTCGCAGCTTCCTGCGTACCAACGTGTCAGTAACTTCTCTTCTTCATCAGTGAGTGGCTTACTGATATCCTCATCATCGGAGTCTAAAGAGATCATTTTAATCTTCGTTGTCAGAAAGGTGACAGAGCCAGATCAATGGCTTGTGGCGTTTTAGGTGTGATTGGTGATGTCTGTGTGCTGAGTGTTTTTTTTGTTTTTTTTTAAACTGGGGTTGACATCCACTGACAAAATGACAACGACACACTTTCATCAACTAGCAACACCGCCTGACGAAAACTTTCTTTTGCAGATCTTTTCTCGGCTCCTACTCGTGCTTTGAGGGAATGGCTGCCTTTGGTTTGTGTGATTCAAAGTGACTGCATGCTTTGCACAAACTGAAAGACAGCTCTGGATCGAACGTTGTCCAGATTTCTGACATTTTCTGAATGTCAAGTGCAGCACGATTGATCATAGCTTTGAAATCAGAAAGCTTGGTAGCATGTTTTACCCCCCACAAGTTTTCTGTAACAATTCATACAAATGGCTGAAGTTTGCTTGCCCTCTTCATCATTCAAAATGTCTAAATTGTAACAATTTGATAGTTCACTGACATAGTTTTTTACACAACCTTGCACTAATGCGCTTATATTTTTTCCTGTCTTCACACATGCTCTCCACAAACTCGAGACACAGAATTGACTCTTCCACAGTGAGCAATGAATGAATGCAGAGATGCCATTGTAGAAAAACTGATGAATCACTTACCGCAAACAATATATACAAAACCACCCTTAAAAGATTCTGAAAGTGATAAAAAAAAAACACGGCTGAATATGAATTCACATCATCTTCAGGAACCCAAAAAGAAACGAGTTATTCCCACTTTGGATACATCCAAAGCTAGGTAAACACACACTGAATCAGTCAAGCACTGCTCACTCTAATATTCAAATATCTGCTTCATAAAGAAGGAAAGTGGCTGTGTTGCTAGTGGGGGAAGGCAGATTTCAGTCACGGTCGGTGCCAGGTGCAGCTGCTTAGCCCCAGACAGTGAGTGGGCAGATTTCAGTCACGGTCGGTGCCAGGTGCAGCTGCTTAGCCCAGACAGTGAGTGGCTCGTGCTGCTAGAAAAGTACGGCCTTGGTCTTGGCATGGTGTACTCCTGCACAAGGTCTGTGCATGAGAATGTTTCTAGCAGACCCTAGATCTGAAGCGAAGTGTGTGTGATGCTTCAAAATGGCGTGGGCACCAGGTGACAGGCGTGTCCCCCTGGCCGTCAATAGTCAGCGACCAACGTGCAATTCTGTCCTCAGAGGTGCCTGTTCTAGGGACATCCCTTGTCTCCAAGATGCATAGAGCACTCCTCACCTCCACCCTGCTCTCATGGTAGAGGTCGTTTCTCGAGCTGGTGAGGCATTAACCATCCTTAGCATGAAGTTTTCTTTTAGCTACATACTTCAACATTTTTCCATCCTCCGACACATTTGCCGACCATTCCTCTCTCCTGTGGCAGCAGTTAGCAGTCAGCGTTCGGGCGTCGCTCCAGCTCCTGTGAATGATGTGCCCATCATGTCAGTGGTCTGTTGCCAGTTCAACTTTGGCTGTCCTCTTCGTCTTCTGCCCAAGGTGTCCATTGAAGAACATGGTTTACCCGGTATGAATGTAGAACTTCAGCTGCATGTCCCACTGAGGTTTGTACTGATATATTTTGAACCTCCTCCCTGATGATGAAGGTGCTCCATTTTTTGTTCTTTCTCTGCCTAAGGCAACTGGAGTGCAAACATTGAGTTTGTTCTCTCGGGCAGCTCTCAGGAATCCTGTTTGACAACTGTAGAATGGGGCTGATGACACATTCGAGTAATATAATCTCAGCTTTGTTTTCTGTGAACAGTTCTTGTTCATTCAGATTGTGCTGACTTGTTAATATCACTACTGTTTACCTATTCGACAGTACAGCTTACCAATAGATTCACTATGTTTCTTCATTGAGCTTGACCGGTGTGTAAAACGTTGACGACATCGATGTCATTATGTGGAATAAACGTTGTTGGGGTTGGTCACCTGACATCATATGGTGCTGCTAACAAGCATGGATGTCTATGCTAGGCCTGAACACTGGCACTGCATTGCAGTGGGGGTCATGGTTGATTAGACATTATTTAGGGTTCAGCCTGAATCCATCTTCTGTTGCTTGGCGTGTAAACATAGGATTATATAATGTTGATGTTTTCCCCTGATGAGCTGTTTCTCATGTCTGGCGATCAGCTGTTGAGAATGATGTACTGGGCGTGGGTGTTGAGGGTGGAGGCATCTCAATGTCTGTTATAACAGGACGGTAAGAAACAGAAACCAAGGTGTGTATAAAACGTGTCTGCAAACAACAAAAAGTGATGCCAGCCTGGCACTCCCCTCTTCTTCCACATGGTACGACACGAAGACTTGTGGTCAGATTTTATCATCTGGAGATAGTACCTTATGTCAAACACGATTGAGAATCACAGAAGTGTCCTCTGTATTACATCAGTATAATACCTGGACTGGTCTCGTTCCATGAGCGTTCCTTGCACTGCGTGTGTTGACTATACAGAAATAAAATGTCATTCAGGTCATAGGCTTTGCAGTGATTTCCTCCCTACTCTCAACACGTAGATTTCAGGAAGCTATGGCAGTCCATAACATCCAGACATCGTTATGTTTTCTGCCAGGCTTTCTGATAACTGGTGTCACTAGGCTCAACGAATGTCAACAGTGGAGTAATAATGGAGCAACAGGTTTGACACTAATATACGCCTGCAGGTGACAATAAACAAACGTCTTGTAGTATACGGAAACATAAAAGATATGCAGATGAAGAATAATGAATGACACCTAAAAAAAAAAAAAAAAAAAAAGCAGTATCCACACATTGTGAAGACGGATCTAAAAATATCATCAAAGGCCCGGCCATGCCTGTAAGCAAATTAATTGAAATGGATCAAGGCACTGGTACCTAAAAGTGACAGAAAGCACCATCTGTTTATTTGTTCCTTTTGTGTTTCTTTGTTTTAATTGTAACAGCACTTCATGACTATGGAAGTCAGAGCGACAGAGGAGTAACTGTTTGAAATTGATCGACTCCTTTTATTTGGGAAAGGACAGACACGTTTCTGTTTTCTTTCCCTGCGACACTCAGGACGTGACATTCGTTAAGAAAATAACTATACGTGTGACAAAACAAAATTGGAGAGTTAACAGACGTACACCTTCGTGTGTCTATCACTTATATTTTCTGGACCCGTTGCTTCCTTGATACCTGAAAAA
>JADBJO010004713.1:52500-55415 GCA_016801955.1 Conus betulinus
ATGGGACACTCAATAACGTAGTCGAATGATACACTCCAAAAGATAGCAAAACAAATAATGTGACACTCACTACCACAGTCGAACTATTTAATCCACAACATAGCACAACAATGTAGGCATCCTTCAGTCTCGGAAGACTATGGAGTTGCGCTCTAGGTGTCTATTCTGGTACAGCGACGGGTGGGGCTGGCCTGTCCGACGCGGGAATGACAGTCCCTGTGGCAGAGGGCACAGATGAAGTCTGACGCTGGTCTGTCTGCTGGGCTGCAGCCTTTTTTCTCATTCTCTTTTCCCGTGCTGCTGAGCGAGTGTCTCTTCGAACTTGGAGAGACCTTTCTGCACAGTCTGTCTCCAGGCTGACCGTTCGAGGGCTGTTGCTTCCCAGTTGTTCTGGTCGATGTTCAACGCTTTTAGGTCCCTCCTGCACATGTCTTTGAATCGCAGCTGTGGTCTGCCTGTTGGACGTTTTCCCCTGCACAAGTTCTCCATAGAGGAGGTCTTTAGGGATCCGTCCGTCATCCATGCACACGACATGGCCGAGCCAGCGCATACGTCTCTGTTTCAGCAGCGTGTACATGCTGGTGCATCCGGCTCTTTCCAAGACAGTGTTGTTTGGGACCTTGTCCTGCCAGGTGATGTTCAGAATGCGTCGGAGGCTACGCATATGGAAAGCGTTGAGCTTTCGCTCTTGTCGGGCACGCAAAGTCCAAGACTCGCTGCCATTCAGGAGGGTGCTGACAATGCTGGCTCTACAGAGCACAACAATATGACACTCAATAACAGTCGAACGATGCCATCCGCAACATAGCCAAACAGTCACTGTGACACTCAGTAACACAGTCAAACGATGTACTTAACAACACAGCAATACAAACAATGTGACACTCAATAACGTAGTCGAACGATGTACTCCACAACGTAGCAAAACAAACAATGTGGAACTCAATCGCACAGTCGAGCAATGTACTCCATAATACAGCAAAACAATCAATGTGACACTCAATAACACTGTTGAACGATGTGCTCCACAACATAGCAACACAATGTGACACTCAGTAACACAGTTGAACGATGTACTCCGCAACACAGCAAAACAAACGATGTGACACTCGGTAACACAGCTGAACGATGTAGTCCACAACACAGAGAAACACAAACAATGTGACACTCAATAACACAGTCGAACGATGTACTCCGCAACACAGCAAAACAAACAATGTGACACTCGGTAACACACTTGAACGATGTAGTCCACAACACAGACACACAAACAATGTGACACTCATTAACACAGTCGAAGGAGGTACTCTCAGTCATCAGTCATTCCCCTGACCGCTGGGGTTGTTGGGGGACGATGCACTCTACAACACAGCAAAACAATTAGTGTGACCTTCAATAACATAATTGAACGATTAGTCCAAATCACAGCAACACAAATTGCAAGGGGGGGGGGGGGGGGGGGGGGGGGGGATGCACCTCGACGCAGCATAGCGTAGTACATCACAATCAATCTATTGCAACACAGCAAAATGTAATACGCCACAACCTTACGTTTACAACTCAACAATCTGTAACACACCACAGCACAATATGTATATCACAACAAAACGAAATGCACTACAGTAAAATGAGTGTGTGTGTGTGTGTGTGTGGGGGGGGGGGGGGTGCGTGCGTGCGTGTGCGTGCGTGCGTGCGTGTGCGGCGTGTGTGTGTGTGTGTGTGTGTGTGTGTGTGTGTGTGTGTGTGTGTGTGATTCAACGCCTTCTTCCTTGCGCTGAACACAGAAGCGATCAAAGCTAAGTGCATTTTCGTTATTTGTTTCATTTTTGTTGCACCTGAAGAAGACCTAAGAGGTCGAAACGCGTTGTGGTTTGTCTTGTGACTCATTTGTCCACGTTTCTCTGGGCGGTTCGCTGACATTTATTTAAGATTTGTTTAGATTTCCGCCTGCAGTCGTTTCACTTTGCAACTAGCAAGTTAACAAGACAAAACCCAAATTGACATAACACAACATAATGTAACGCAACAAAACCAATATGACGCAACTCAGGATTACACAATGAAACACGTATAAAACCTAACGTAACAGAATTCAGAACAACACAATGTAAGAAGACTAAACTGGCATAACACAAAGCACAAAAACAATTCAACACAAAAAAAAAACCCATCGGTAACACAACTCAGGAAACGCAATGTAATAGCTGACAGGGGGGTGAGTGAGAATGACAGACAGAGACACAAGCGAGATAATTCAATGACATACAAAGAAAACTTCCTTGGCTCCACCTTTCAGTCGCAGTCTTACCCGATTTCCCGCATTCATCCTTCCTTCTTTCTTGCTAGGACACAGTTTCCTTTTGGGGGTCTTATATTTTCACCCTTATTGTACAAGTATTTACAATATTGTTTTCAATAACTTCTTCAGAAAGTTCGTTCACCAACTTCTCCTCTCTCACATTAACAGTTCATGAAAAGATTACTTAGCACACATACCAATCAATACAACGAGCCCCACAGGCTTCAAACTTGGACAGAAGACCTTCAGATGATTTATCAGCTAAGGCCACCGGACCATACTATCTCCAAACAACCAGCATTGCGCTTCAAAGGTCACGAGTAAGCAGTTATAGTCTTCCACTCTCAAATCATCCCAACCTAGCTCAGACCTCAGTCAGTCACTATTTTTTTTCATCCATTTTCTTTACGTTTTAGACCTCCACTTTCTGACACTAATTTATTCTTTTAATTTTGGTCACATAGGGTTTTAGGGGAACAATCTATTTGAAGAGAGAAAATCCCTTCCCCTTTCCATGTTTAGGCCTACACTGGCAATTCAATGCCTTAATTCACAATTACACTCTCTCTCTCTCGGTGAGGCTAACTCCCACACAGCACGTCTGAAACAACACACC
>JADBJO010004713.1:55716-83216 GCA_016801955.1 Conus betulinus
TCCCCCATTCATCTTTTGCACTTGTCAGTGGCAAGCTGGGTTTCTGGCGATTGGCAGCAAGAGCCCGCACAAATCCCTCGTCTGAATGATAAACGTGGATGTTCTTGCACTATGGTTTGAATCACACATGGCCGTAGTTTACTGACCTCTTATCCGCTGACCTAATGCGCTACTGTTCATTTATCAGTCTCCATCTACCCTCTTCTGTTCTGTGGATCTTCATACTGGCTCAATGGAGTGTTATTTCCACAGACGTTTCGGGAATTCCATTCGTTCATTGCGCTGATTTCCTGTCGTGAATGGATTGGCACCGATGGATTCATTATGGAAAGGCATTATTGTTGCTGCATTTCCAGCGTGTTGTGTGTGTGTGTGTGTGTGTGTGTGTGCGCACGCACACACACACACACACACACACACACACACGTATGCTCGTGCATGCGCGCATGTTTGTGAAATATTTATTTTTGATGTTAAGTTGTGGTTGGTGTAGCGTTGATCTCTGAAATTTTAGTCAGTTCTGGTATAAATATACAAATATTCGTTTTGGTGTGTTTTCCCAGGACCAATAACTTCGGGCCTACAAGGGACAAACGCGCTCTGAACAACACTCGGCATCAAACATGTTGTGTTGGCTACGATGAAAGACACAGTTCGGATTCCACCGAATTTGTTAAATCTAGACACAACGGAAACAATCATCGGTATTCTGAACAAGAAATTTGCAAATAAGGTAAGAAGAAATGAGCTGATTGATGCTAGTCAGTAATACATGTGATCAGAACAGAGTAACAACTATTGGGAGTCGAGGACTGAGGAGTGCTAAATAAAAATTCTGGTCGAGTCATCATTAGTACAGGCAGATGACGTTCTTTCCGAGAACCATACCAGAATGGAACAAGTTGCCTCAGGAGGTTTGTGACAGCTGAGTCACTGGGACTGTTTCAAGTCCAGGCTGGCCTCCCATCTGTAGAACCTGAAACAACCATCCCCCCCATCCCCCCCCCCCCCCCCCCAACTTCCCCGCCACCCAAACACTCCCCTTCCCCCCTCCCCTCCTCCTGACCACTATTCCCTAAAAATTCCCCCCCCCCCCCCCTGTTTTTTTTTTTTTTTTTTTTTTTTTTTTTTAAACCTAAATCCTAAGAACAGCGCAAATCTTCGGCAATCTCCCCGTATACGACAAAATCATCAGCAAAATGATGTTGGTCGTGGAAAGGAAGAAGAAGAAGCCAAATCCTGTTGAAATTCAGTTACAACTATCCGCAACGGGTGGTGTACATCAACCCGAAAAAAAAAAGAAATAGGAAAAAAGACGGTAGGGGTTGGGGGAAAGGGACACAAAAGGAGAGGTGGGTGTGCGACATAAGGTAGTCCCAGTCAGCCAGGGCTACTTTGGCCCCATACCTAACACGAAACAAAAACAAACTTGACAAACAACCAGTCAAAACAGAACGAGCAAACAAATATCCAGGTGACGATTTTTTTAAAACTGTTGTAGTTTGTTTTGTTTTGATTTTTAGCCCATGGTTCTCGGACAGGTGATGATGATGGTGGTTTTAATGGGCTTGAGGAAACTGTCAGTGAGCGCTTAACAGAATCATCTTGGACCTGGTTTCACAGGCGAATTGCATAAAGAGGAATTCAGAAGACTGAACAAACATCAAATTTTACCACAGTTAGGCTGTGCCAAGTAGCTGTAAACTTTAAATAAAAAATCCACTTTTCATGGCGTGTTTAACATAAAATCTTTTGGTTTCACTTTCAGTCACTCACTCAAAGTGTAGTCACAGCTGTCATGTGTGCTGATCAATAATCCAAAATAATTCTGTGATGTATACTCCAGCACATAGTGTTACGATTTGTGTGTCTGCAACAATGAATCTGTGAGCAGATCAGTTCATCAGGGAATGGGACTGGAGGTAGAGGCTTTTTTTTCTCCGAAACTTTTAATCCTATAACTAAAATTTAGTAATTTATAGTTACATTTCTGACTTGGTAATGTTTGAGGAGACCAAGTGAACTGGTAACAACTAACATCTACATTTTTTTACTCATTAAAGGAAGTTTAGCCAGAAAGTATAAGGAGAGCTGGACAGCAGAATACCTTTAGACTAGACTACTTACCACCTCATACCCTTTACGCTCCTTCTCTCCTTCCTTCCTCTCTTGCCCCATTCTCCCCCTCATTACGAATGTTTCAGCCCTCTTAACACTTTTAACTTCATGTAGGTCATGACCCGAGGATGACATGCTATCACCTGGAATCTAACCTGCACAGCAAAATGGTTAGGCATCTCAAGATCAAGTCACCTTGAGATGGATGTCTTATTCATCTAGCTGTTCAACATAATTTCATAAATTCTCCATGATAGGAAAGCTTTTGTGTGGTTACTTCCCATAGCTCAACTATTGAGCAATCCTTTTTCCTCTGCAAAACTGGGATTATCCATAAAATGTATAACTGAACAGTCCTGTGGTACTGGTAGAGTCATCCAGTTAAAATGCCATTTGAAGTATCTCATTGTTTAAATAGTCATTACCTTTTGTAATGGTACTTTATTTCAGACCAGTGTATTGAAATATCTAAAATAGTCATGTAAAAGAATAATGTTAAATTCAAATGTTTATAACCATGGTGTCAAATGTTCATTTCAGGTGGTTCACAACGTTGGTTTGTGCATTGCTCTCTGGGACATTGAAAAGTACGAAAAAAGTTTCATTTATCCAGGAGATGGAGCAACACACACTGTTGGTAAGTTCGTTTGCTTTTGCTCTCCCCCCTTTTCCCCCATCTCGTCTGCCTCTGGTGGTCACAAAGAAGAAATGGTTTTATGCCGGCTGCACACTGGCCATTTGTATTTTACTCATTCATGAATACCTTTGAAAGAGTGAAGAAGCTCTGTGGTGCATTCCATGTCATGTACCACTCACAATGAAACATATTTTTTACAAGGAAACTGTCTAAATAACTATCCCCTATACAGATCTAAAACCGAAAGTTAATGATTATGTCAGAGACCTCTGGCAGGAGGATTGGAATACAGAGCCAGATAACAAACTTTTCCAGATCTGTACAAACCTAAAAGAGATCCTCTCATCTACCTCTGGTGGTCGCAAAGAAGAAATGGTTTTATGCCGGCTGCACACTGCCATTCATAAAATTTTTACTCATTCATATGTTTTAAGAGTGAAGAAGCTCCATGGTGTGTTCCATGTCAGGTAACACTCACAATCAAACATATTCTTTTTTAATTTTAGAGTGTTGGGACTTGCATAATGTGAGACATAAACATTTTACAGCAGATTCCATGAAAACCTTGTTCAGAGATGTTCCACATAATGTAATCTCTGAATTTTTGAAAGAGAGTAAACATTTTTCATCTGATCTGAGATTTTGCAGTGGAAAGATTTTTAACAAAATTTTGCCTGTGTGTTTTTAGATGTCTTTTAAAGAGTTGTGTGAATGAATGACTTGTGAGTTGACTTCAATGTGGTGACAGCCCTGATATGGCCCTTTGCGGTCGGCTGGGCTATAACTATAGTATAAGCAACATTAACTTACCTTACCCTCCCTCCCATTGCTCCAGGTGTAGATAATTGATGAGCTCCCCCCCATTACCCAAAGTATTGATAATAATAAAGTGTACAATAAGAGTATTTCAGCAAAGATAATGATGATTAGTATTTTTATCTTTTTCAGTGAATCAGTAAAGCTTAATGTTTATTGTCCATGGTTAAATAAACTTACCAGCTTGGTTTATCCCCTCCCCTCCCCTGTCTTGTTCTTCCTATTCTCCCTGCATCTTCCTTTCTCCTTTCTCTCTCCTTTCCATTTCGCCATAGTGTCATATTCAAAATGCAGCATACATGACTATTTAGCACAAAAATGATTGGCTCTGGCGTGTTCAGTATGCATATGAGTCACCATGCCAAACCTGCAGAAGATCAGACAGAACTGTAGACTTGGTTATAGAGCAAGAACACAAATGAATAGACAAAACCCCCCTCCCTCACTTCCTTACCTATATTCTAACCTATTCATCCAACGTCTGACATGTCAGTGTGAAAGTAGAATTCCTGGATTGTTTCCAAATTGCATCCATCTGCTGTTGCACTTTCACAATAATTGACAGTTATGATCAGCCAGCAACAACCCATAATTACATCCACCAAGGAGGTTATGTTGTCATTCATGTCTGTTTTTGTGTCTGTCAACTGAAAAAAGACTTACACAAAAAACATTGCATGTCAAAATTGTGAAAGACTGAGTTGTCGATTACTGTTTTGACCAGTTTGTTAGTTTGTAACAAAACTAAAGTGACTATAAGGAAAATGGTTATAAAGAAAATGTTCTCCTGCTAAAGAAAATGATTACAATGAAAATGTTCTGCCTTTTGTTTCAAATACATTTTTTATAAATGTCAGCGAACCGCCCAGAGAAACATGGACAAACGAGTCACAAGACAACACACAACGCGTTTCGACCTCTTAGGTCTTCCTCAGGTCGAAACGCGTGTGTGTGTTGTCTTGTGACTTGTTGTTTGTCCACGTTTCTCTGGGCGGTTCGCTGACATTTATTTAAGATTTGTTTAGATTTCTGCCTGCAGTCGTTTCACTTTGCAACTAGATCAAATACATTTGTTAATTCACTTATGATAATCATTATTATTATTATTATTATTAATTAATGCTTCTCAGGGGCTGTTGATTTGGTCTGTGTTTTTGTCATAGTTTCAATTTTTCCTTTACTACTGTGGAATCTTTCTTTAATGACCGCCAGGAAAAGCTTTGTACTAAGTGGGTCTTCAAAGGGCAGAAGTCATCTTCTGAATGGTTTTTAATGGGGAGGGAGGGGGGTCCCCTCTATGGGCTGTGCTAATAAGATTAATCTATCAGTTTTTTGTTTTGTGTTGAAAGCTCAAGCTTACAGTCAAATTAAGGTAACTGAAAAGATATGGGTTGATTTTGATAGTTTTGAGACGTATTTAGGGCAATTTTTTTTTTTCCTCGCTAAAATTGTTATTTGTAACTGCAAAGTTAGTGTCTTCCCTCTTTGTTGCTATTTGGCTTGTCTTGATGAGATGAGGTACTACAGTAATTGTGAAATTATTTTCTCAGAGTTGAGCTGCTTTGCAGCTTAAGTCACATCATCACTTATCAATTGATAACTCAAACATATTTGGCTTGAAGTTTAACTAGTTGGAAAATGAATGATAGTTTATTTGTACTTTGTGTTCTTCCAGTTCATTTCAGATTTGTCGTCTTCCGTCCTTTTGTGGATGAAATCCTGACCGGCAAAGTGAAGAGCTGCACAAAAGAGGGAATACATGGTAAACCTTCTTTTATATCATTTTTCAAAATTCTTCTTTGTAGTTGTTGTAGAAAAATCTGACAATGCATCTTCAGTATTTTAGCTTAGATTTGTGCGCCATTTTCAACTGCCCCCCCTCACCCCCACCTCATATTAATTCTTATTTTATATGTTGGTATGGTGGGGTTGACTGTGAAGAGCAGAAATGTGCTTGAGAAAGTGGTGAACGTGGGAGGAAAAATCGTTGGTGAGAGACAAAAAGTCTAAGTGAGCTATACAGGTGCCGTGTTGTTTGTAAAGCGAAGAAGATTACGTGTGACCAGACCCACGTTCTTGCAAATCAGTATCACCTTCTTCAGTCAGGACGAAGATATCGATGGGTTAAATGCAGAAGTGTCCGATTTAAACAAAGTTTTATTCCCCTGTCATTGATTTCATGAACCGAGAAGATGTTTAATTGAAATCCAAATTCCTCTATATGAATGTATGTCATATGTGAGAAAATGGGTAATGTGGCTAAATTATTGTTTATTTGCTGTGAATGTGTGTGACCACAAATTAATTTCTCAAATTGAGATAATAAAGTTTACTTGACTTGACTTGACTTATTTCAGTTAAGGTGATTATTTGACAGACTAACGTTGAGGAATAAATATGAGAGGAGATAATGACTGAAAGGATATAGAATGAGCGGACCAAATGGACACAACAGAAAATTATTTAAATATTGAATAAAGAACACCTTTCACCTTGAAATTGATATTTTGTTATTGTATTTCTCATTTTACCAGAAAATCATTGGTAGTAGTTACATATTGCTTCCTTCTTTTGACTGCTTAAATGTAAAGTATGTCAGCTGTACGTGCCATTGTGTTTCAGTGTCAATGGGATTCTTCGACGACATTTTCATTCCTGCAGATGCCTTGATATTTCCATCAAAATTGTATCCTTTATGATAAAATGTTGTGTAAACATCCGTTTTTTTTTTCTTTCAGAATTTAATACCATAAAACCCACTCTTTAATATGGACATGTTTGTGGGCATCAGAAATTGCTATATGACAGAATTGTCAAACTCTGATATACAGTTATTCTGTTTATTAATGGCTTTTTGCATTTCATTAATGGTACAATGCTGAAAAATGCTGAAGAAATCTTTTCCAGTATATTGCGGCCTTCAGTCAAAGATATGTTGTCAGTAGAGACTGTATTGTATAAACCATAACATTTTGCTCTATCAGTTTGTATGTGTTAATCATTTAATTTCTATCATTCAGTTGATCGTACATGAACAAAAACTTGCAGAAGAAAAAATCTGGTTCCTGTTTATTGCCGTTTCTAAACAAAGAAAGAAAAGCTCAATCAGTGACACTGTCAGTAAAGAATGTACTGAACAAGACATAACTTATTCACCAGCCGCTGTGGCGAAGTGGTTAGTGTCGCAGACTCCCAGCTGGGAGGTCGTGGGTTCGAATCCCATCAGAGTCATGTGGGTTTTTCTGCCCCGACCAGCTCCTACCCAGAGTTGAGTTTGCTGCGGACTCAGTTGGGAAGACTGGGACCACACAGTCGAGTTTCATCCACTTAATGGATGCGTTTCTGAGAGTGTTGCTCAAATTTCCTGACCAACACTGCAGGTGCCTGTATCTCTCGGGCCTGGTTGACGCCAGGATATATTATGAAAGGAAGCGTAGAGTACAGCCCTGTCATGTAGTCTCAGACCGAAATGGAAATCCGTAGCATCATCTTAATCATCCTCATTCTCATCGATCAGCATTAAAAAAAAAAAAAAAAAAAGTCCAATTCTGTGGCCCTTCATGCCCTGCTCTCATGGTGACCTCAATTTCCATGTCCTCTCCACGTCTGTGGCCTTGGTTTGGTTCCGTCGGGGTCACCAGTATCGGCGGGTCCATGGGGGCTGTCGTTGGACGGACGTGGTGGCGCCCTCCGGAGGGAGAGCTCACTCACGCCGGCTCTCTGCGACTAAGCAATTATTGTCGTCAGTAGAGGGCTTAGTAGGTGGTGTCCTGCGTATGTTAGATCAGAACAGGCGCGGCAGTGAAGTGTCTCCTCCGGTGGGTTGCCTCTTGACGACTTGACATTGACTGCTCCCTGTGGATTGCCGCTGCCGGGGCTGCAGCGGGGCCGACCGAGCTGTGGCTGTGGACGGGGTGTCGGAATGAGCGGCGTGGGGTGCACTGCCTCTGAGGTGGCGCAGAGGTTGGGACAGCAAAAAGAAAAAAAAAAAGACATAACTTATTCATTGCAACAATTTGTGTCCGTTAATTAATTACTCCTGTTGTTCAATCGATTATACACTAATCAAATTTGGCTGGGAAAAAATCTGTCTTGCAACTTCTAATCCAGCACAGAAAAGCACAATCTGTCAAACTGTCACAAGTTATTATATTGTATAAACCAAAACCTCATGTTCACGAAAGTTGTATGTATTGCATAAACCATAACATCTTGTTCACAATAGTTGTGTGAAATACAGTCTGCTGTCCCTTGGGAGAGAGTGTCCTCACCAGGAATGGAACCCTTTCTTGAATTTGCAGATTTCAACAGAACCAGCATCGTAATTCTTCACTTTCTTCATTTACCTGTGCAGAGGAAAACAAGTTTAATAAAAACATGTGCTTGAAAAGCAATTTGGCTCATTCACAAATGGTTCATTACCGATAGCTATAATTCAGTATAATGGGAATGGCATGTTTGAAAAAACAAAATAGTGATGATTCAGTCGAACGTTGTAGAGGAATGTCAGGGAAAAAAAAGTTTTGAAAAATTCTAGGAAGTAAGTGATTCAAGAAACTTGTAGGAAAAAAGATCCTCAGTCATTTCATAACTGCAGTTATAGAGTGACAGACATGTGCAAGTTTGCATGCCTCAAAATATGCTAGGCGGCATGATTTTTTTTTTTTTTTTCCGAATCTTGAAAATGTTGTGGGGGAGCATGTCCACAACCCCCCATCCCTAATTTCCTTTTTTGTCTTTTTAAATTTGGTTGGATCAGTTCCATCCCGGCCTAACAGTTCAGCACTACCTAGTTTTCATGTTTTTTGTTTACTTGTCAATTCAAAATGATTATTTTCGACAAACTGTTGCCAGGTCATCTTCCTTGTTGACATGGTTTCTCTGAAATGCGCTTAGTGCATGTTTCAGGCAGGACTTGGAGAGTATAGTATCATCAGAAAGACTTGGCGTCAAAAACCAACCACCACTGAAGGCCTGATGAAAGGAGAAAGTAAACATACTTTGTAGGAGATTTGAACCACAGACATATGATTCTGTCTCTTCCATGGCAAATGGGCTCTCCTTGAGGCCATCTTTCCTCAGGCATTCATCTGCTTTGTCTGTCTGTCCTTGTGCCATGTTTTTCTTAACCTTATGAAGCAATGAAAAGGAGCAGCTGTGGGCATGGGAGTACCAGACTGAAGATGCTAAGCACGACCTGTACATAGACATCGGCGAAGAAGTCAGGTAAGTAAACGGTACAATATATAGCCAGTCCACTCAAAGAGATGGAATGGATCCATTTGTCAATGCAAGAATAAAAACTACTGAACTCAGTTCCCAATTAGCTATTCCATTTGCCTAGCTAACAATGTGCTTTAGATATCATATTGCTGCTTGTTCACTTAGTTACCTTCTTGACAATTGAACTTTGATAGTGATGCACTCACGCTGACTGAGACGGTCACACCTGTCTTTCTTTATATTTCATGCTGAAGGAAATTATCAGATTTTCAATAAAGGAAGAACAATGAATCGGACACTCTGCGGTGATGCACTAATCGTTTTATCTCCATTATTATCAATGCAGTCATTGTCACCTTGAACACACTGTGTAGCCCATCATTGCCTGCAGAGATTCCAGTGAGTTAGATCCATGACATCTTCACGTTTCCTTTGTGTTATGGAGCAAAAGACAGTGCCAGATGTATTGCAGTGCTTTTCATTTTTGTGCACTCTGTTTCAGTTGGAAAGGAGACAGTTTGAATGCACAGACACACTCACAGACACAGAAAGAGAGAGATAGAAAGACCACACTATACCACAAGATTCATGAATTACAGATTTACATGTATTGAACTCATAGGTCTAGACTATGCTCACTGTCAAGTCCAGTTCACACGTATACTATGCTCTCTGTTGAGTCCAGAAGAGAGTGCAGGGCAGAAGCAATTTGATCTCAGCTGGTATAATACACTAACATCTGTGGCCATGAATCTGTTCGCAGGTTTCGAGTGATGGAAGAGAAGTTTGTGGACATGTCTCCCACAGGACCAACTGGTGTTTCCAAGGAGTCCACTGATTCAGACACAGACGCCAAGAAATCTCCTTACACCATTATTGTGAGTGATGCAGCTTAAGACATGATTTGGGATTTTTATCATAGCATAGGGATCAAATAAAGATTGAGCTTCTCTTCTCCAGCATAGAAGAATATCAAAGGGTGAGAATTCTGGCTGTCAACAGGATAGACTGGTTATACTTTCTGTGACAATTTTTTTTTCTTTTCAAATCCAGCATACGTTCTTTGAGACGCTTTTAGATTAAAAGAAAATTTTTTTGAATGGGACTGGGGAAGATGGAGGTGGGGATAAGGGAGGGAGGGGGATGTGGGTGTGAGGTAGAGTTCAGGAAACCCTGAAACTCATTTTATTCTGTTTATCAACAAGTTGACAGTGGCGGAGCCCTGTATAGTTGACTTTCAGCAGTGAATGGAAATGAGACAGGAAGAGATAAGTGCAATAACTAACAATGTTGATGTCATTGTGTTCTCATTATTGCACCTCTGTTACAGTCATTATAAATAGGAACAGAAAGATGACAACGAAGATAAATCTGTGATTATTTGGAGAAAGTAGCCATTCATCAACTGTTAAAGTATGAAAACTGATATTCATTGGCTGATGTGTTTGATAGGCATATTGACGGATTGATCTGTTCAACTGTTGGATAGGTAAACTGACGGCTTGTCTCTTTCCAGGGGTTCATGGCTGATCCTGGGCTGGGCATGCTGTCTTGGTGGAACGACGGCTGATGGACAAGCATACATGTGTGTGAATGATCATTGTGGAAATGCGCGGCTGAATGCATAATGTATATTTGTATGTGTAAAATTCTTGACCTGAAAGTGTTCAAAATAAATGTTGAAATCTTGAACAGCTAGGTGTGTGTGTGTGTGTCTGTGTGTGTGTGTTTAATGACTTAGACATTTATTTAGGGTAAAACTGCATTAACTCTGTCCATGCTGCTGTCTGTATTAGTGTATACATGTCGTAACCTTTTCCTACTTTCCCTGCATTTTCTTATGACTCCCCCTGCCTTTCCTAGCTTTTTCCTGCGTTTTCTTGCTTCCCCTACCTTCTCCTGTTTTCTCCATCTTTTTTTCTATAATTTCCTGAACATCTCTACCTCTTCCAAATTTCCCCAATTTTGTTCTCCCTAGCATTTCAAATTCCTGGCATTTTTTTTAATGCTAGTCTTACCTTTTCTTACTTTTCCTATTGTTTTGTTTATTTCACCTATTTTCTATTGTTTCCTTCTCATCCCATCATTGATCTACATTCCATTCCTTTTCCGCCTCTGGCTGAATGTGTCCTGTCCTGTCCTGTCCTACCCCCCCCCCCCCCCCCCCCCCCCCCCCTCATGAACAAAAAAGGCCAACTTGTTTCTACATTTCAAGTTTTTTCAGACCTTTTCCTTCCATTTTGGCTAATGTTTCCTACCAATCCTAATCGTTTTCTTCAGTTGATTTCATTTATGTGCATAACTTTACACAGCAAGATCTCCGAATGTCACATGTCAGAGAAGCCAACTGACGATAGGAACCAGGATGTGCGATCACTGCCGTCACAGGTGGAAATGTCGAAGGGGGGGGGGTTTAAGAAAAATGGAGAATGTCTCATCTCCCGTTCTGTACCCCTTCATCTCTTATCCCCCTCCCTCTTCCCACCGCTGTCTTATCTTCCGTACCCCTCCATCCCTGAACACCTTCCCCCCCCCCCACACACACAGTATAAAAGCTAGTAAACAAACAAATATGGATGGGGGGAAAAGGTGAAGAAATGGAATAGCCTGGGAAAAGTAGGCAAAAAAGTAGGAGACATAAAAAAGACAATCGGGGCTGGGGGGAGAGGCAACATGTAGCGTGGCTGAACACATTTGAGACTTGTTCAGTTGTGTTCATGACTGACTGAACCCACCCGAGGTTCGTTCACAGTTACGTTGGCGACATTACTGACGGGACACGCCTGGAATGTATTCAGAGTTGTTGACATGCCTCATGTTTGTTTGGAGTTGTGAGCATAACTGGCTGTAGACACTCAAGCTGCATTCAGTTGCGTATTTAATTGGACGGCTGCGCTGGCGTTACCTGGATGAATGCATGTGAGGTTTGTTTAGAGTTGTGTACATAATACATTTTGATTGTTTTTGTGCTTTTTAACAGGCCGGAAGAATGCATGAAGCTGCCATGTGGTTTTGGTCATGGCAGAGATTCGGTGTGACTGGAAGTTGGCTGTGTATGAAATTTCGTTGTATTGAACTGTACTGTACGGTATTGTATTGTACTGTACAGCACTATATTGTGCAGTACTATTGTATGTTCTGTCTTTCTGTTATTTGCTCTGCTCGGCGGCAGGAAATGCTCACCACTGATATATGGATCCCACCGTACTGCACCGACGTTTTGTTGTCGTCCTTCAGTCTGTTGATGCATCAGAATCCCAAATTAAAGACAGGTTAAAGGAGTCAGTGATATTGGTAATCAGAATAAAAACTTCAACCGTAGCTCCTCTCTTTTTTTTGCCATTTGCTTGCTCTCTTGTTCTCTGTATGAGCGTGTGTGAGAGAGAGAGAGAGAGAGAGAGAGAATGGATGAGTAGAAGTGATTTTGGAAGGGAGTGGATGTCTTTGAGTGTACTTTCGCTAAATGATTAGATTCGTGATCAGGTCCAGTTATACTGTATCATGCGCGCGCACGCATAACACATTTCAATTCATGTGTAGAGACAGAGAGAAAGAGTTCCTTCCATGTTCGTGTATTTCGAAGAAGAGCCTTTCCGTTCAAGATCAAAAAGTCGGTTTGGTCGCCCACACACATCACGCCCTGCATCTGGCCCAGGGTACGCCCATTCATGTCGCACCTTGCATCCGCATCCTCCTCTTCTGTTCGTCCACCCATGTCACACCCTGCGACCCGAGCCTCTCCTCTCCACCCCCTCCACTTCCCCATCTATGTCACACTCTGCATCCGTTCTCCTCTCACCACCCACCCAGCATGCCCATCGACGTCACGCTCTGTCTGTGCGACAGCCTCTCTGTACATCCACCCATGTCATGCCATACGTGAACCCACCCACTCCCACCCCGATTCGCTTATCCAATATGGCCACCCATGTGCATCAACGCCCCCACCCCCTCCCATCTCTCATGCTGCATCCTGCTCCACTCCCCCAGCCCCTTTGCAGTTCGCACACCCACGTCACGCCCTTCATTTGTGACCCAGTACCCATAGCATACCCCGTGTCCACATCTCCAATGTCCCCACACGTCATACTTTTCAATTGCTCCTCCCCATCCCTCCTCCCCGTTTGCCCATCCACTCCTCACCATTACGTCCACCCATTACGCCCAACGCCCCTCTCATCTCCCACTCATCCGTTTCTCATGCTGCATCCACCCCATCCTACCCAACGCCCCTCTCATCTCCCACTCATCTGTTTCTCATGCTGCATCCACCCCATCCTACCCAACGCCCCTCTCATCTCCACTCATCCGTTTCTCATGCTGCATCCACCCCATCCTACCCCCAACGCCCCTCCAGATCGCTCATCTACGTCACATCCTTCATCCGCGCCCCTTTCGTTCGAACGCACCCATCATGCCACGCCCTTCATCGGCGCCTACTCTGCCCCAATCCACCCACTAGGTTACACCTTTCATCCGTACCCGCTCTGCCCAATACACACCTTATGTCATGTCCTTCATCTGCGCCCTCTCTGCACAAGACGCCCACCACGACATGCCCTTTATCCGATCTGTCTGCCCCAATACACCCACCCACGTCACGCCCCTCGTTAGCACCCCTTCTGCCCAATACACCCACCATTACACACTTCTTCCAAGTCCCCTCTGCCCCAATACTCCCACCTGTTTCACACACACACCCTGCATCCATACCCTCTCTGCCCCAATACACTCACACTCATAATGCCCTACACCCGCCCCTCTGCCCCAATACACCCATAATAATAATAATAATAATGAAAACTTATATAGCGCCTATTCTCGGCTAGAGACCAAGCTCTAAGTGCTTTACAATCAACACACATTTACACAACGGGCTGCCTACCTGGGTAGTGCCAACTGAAGAGCTGCCAGCTGGCGCTTCATTCAGTCCTTTCCCGTGTCATCCAGTCAGTATCGTTCAATATCGATCACTCATTTCCCTTACTTCCTTCATTCTTTCCATTTCTCACACAGGGTGCATGCTATTAGTAACATGTCATCCATACCAACGGCCAAACTGGCCTACTCTTCCGAATGTTGGTGTCACGGACGCCTTTTAAATTCTTTAGTTTGGATTGTTGCTGACAGGCAGTGTGTCAGTTTTAGCTTGTGTGGATGTTAGAGCACAGAGGTCATGCTCTCAAGCGTGTCGTCCGTGGGGTTGCAGCATCCTCTGACTTGACTGTCCCCTTCAATTAAAAAAAAAAAAAAAAAAGCTGAATGTGAGGGCACGCGAGAGCGAACGTGTGTACAGATGATACGGCGCGCGTGTGAGTGTGCGTTGCCGCGCGGCTGTGTGGTGTGTGTGTGTGCGTGTGTGTGTGCGCGCGTGTGTGTATGTGTCTATGTGTGTGTAGGCGCGCGCGTGTGCGCAGGGGGGGGGGGGTTTTTTTTTTTTTTTTTTTCTTTTAGATACCTGGCCAGAGTTTCAGGCCGGATTGTGTTGCTCGTGTTTTTCTGGCAAGTTGGCATTCTCGAGATGTCCCTGGGTGGGACTGTAACTGTATTCAGACTTGTTGCAATCTTGGGTTGGTCGATCTTGGGTTTTTGGTTAAGCACACTCGATTCGCTAGCAGCCGAGTGGTAAGGATCCCCATCCTTGGGTAGTGGGCCTCTTTTGTCTACTTCATCGTAGCGCTGCAGCGGGGGACCTAGCCGTTCGTTCGGCCGAAGGAAGCCGCTGGTCTTTCTGTTGGGATCTCTATCCCTACCCACTGCTACCTCTCCATTGGGTCGTCCAGGACCTGAAGTTCCTTTCGGTGGGGACTGGTTGGTCGAGTCCCGTCTTCCGTCGAGACTGGGGGCTGGCCGGCACTTCCTTTTCTGACCACCCGCCGTTCTGGTAAGAATTATTTCTGTATATAGAGAAAGTATTTTGTTATTTCGTGAAACCACCCTTTTCGCAAGTGAAAGAGAGAAGAAAAAAAAAAAAGTTTTTTTTTTTTTTATTTTATCCATTTTCCATCCTGCTTGTAAAAGGGTGTGTAGTCGAGGCGTGTCAGCGAAGCGCTCTCGAATAGTTTTTCCGCCCATTCGGAGTGTTCCGATTGTGATTTATGTACTCCGACTCTATTTCTGTTTTCCTTTACCCAATTCCTGAGTGATTTCTGGGGTAAGGAGAAGCTCATTTCATGGTTGTAAAAAGAATTCCGTATCTTTTGTGGCACCAGGACTATAGGGTTGTGTCTTTGTGCTAGAATGGTTTTGGGCGCTGCTGTTAACCAAGGAAGGATATATGGATGGTTGATTTCTGACAGCCCAGAAGTCTTGCTGGATATGTTGGTGCCTGACTGGTTGGAATTTTTATTATTATTTTAAAATATTTGTAATTCAGAACACAGACATGCGAGATGGATGCGGACGTGAATAGGGTGTTCATCCGACTAATATTAAGTCGGAAA
The DNA here is from genome assembly GCA_016801955.1 of Conus betulinus. Classification (NCBI taxonomy): domain Eukaryota; kingdom Metazoa; phylum Mollusca; class Gastropoda; order Neogastropoda; family Conidae; genus Conus; species Conus betulinus. Next base: position 70,954 of record JADBJO010004713.1, read on the forward strand.
CAGGGACCTCCCATCGCGACGCCCGCGTTGGCTCCGCTCCTTTCGTATTGTCTGTTCCTGTTCGTCCTGTCTGTCCTAATGTTTTTTTTTTTTTTTTTTTATGGATGGACGTATGAAAAGGATGAACGAGGCTCTTTTTTTTTTTTTTTTGTGGAAAATAAAAGGGGGAGTTAATTTCTATTTTCACACATAGAAAACAAAACTGGGGAAATCTTTTTCTAAAAATTAAATGTAGATTTCAAATTATATTTTAACATAGAGAAATTAAGTGATAATATAAATGGTTCGCACACACTGTTTTCATGTCTTTCTTCACTGCACCAACACATTTAGGTTTTTTATGTGGAGAATTTCTCTGAAAGACACTGATCTTCGCCGCAGGGCGGTTTTTTTTTTTTTTTTTTTTTTTTTTTTTTTTTGGCGCATTCCAGCGCCTTCTACCAAGGCAGGGTCGCTGGGAGGCTGGCTCGGTTACCTTGGCGACTGGCAGCTGAGCCAGCAGCGGGGACCTGAACCGGCTACGCAACTGTCGGACTCAGGGCACCGGGGAGCAGTCCTCCAGGCATCTACTACCTGAACCGGCGACGCAGCTGACGGACTCAGGCACCGGGGGAGCAGTCCTCCAAGGCATCTACTGCGAGACGTGGGTCCTGGGCTCCCTTGACAGATGAGCTGAGTGACTTTAAGCTGTGGTGTAGAAGGCGTGGAAGCAGCTGTGTGCCAGCCAAGGCAGTATGAATGGATGACTATTTTGAATGAATGGAGTATGGAAGGCATTAGTGTGAAAGGGATTGAATTGTGTTGTTGTCCTGTGAATTAATGTGTAGGTGTGTTCCTCGCTTTTTTCTTCTTTTACTTGGAGGCACATAGCGATTTAGTGGGATTTAGGGCAAACAATAGGCGGGTGACCCGGGTTCTGGGGAAAGGTGTATTGGGGTTACTTTGTCCCCTTAAATAGATAGTTTCTGATAGGTATCTATCCTTCTTCTCTAATTCCCACCTTCTCAGAACTTGCTCCTCGTCTGTCCTCTTTTCTTCTTTTTTTTTCCCTCGTCCCATATCTGTGTGAATGAGAATATTTATGTCAGTGTTGTCGAAATAAATGTTCTTTTGAATTTACCCCTGCGTTTCCTGGTGTCGGGAGTTTTGGGGTGTCGACTGTGCCTTTCTCCGCCACTTACTCCGTCTCCTTCCTAACCCCTAGGTCACTTGACCTTGACAATTATGGTGGAGATGCCGGGGAGGAAGACGTTGAGTGAGTGGTGGTAGAGTAGTCGCTACACCCTCTGCTTACCCCCACCAGGTCTCTCAGGAGGTTGTGTATGTGTACTGTTAGTGGGAGGTTGGTAGGGTGGGCTCTAGAGTAGTAGGGAGCCCAACAGAGCGGACCGTGTCGGATTGTCGCGGTGGAGATTCCTGCGTTCCGCCAGGGTCGGCGGCATCCTTCCGCGTCCGTAACCGTGTCCTGTCTTGCGTTGTGGTATTTTCCGGGATTTAACTGCCGACATATTCATTTGATTCCGAACTCCTGTACCTTAGCGCTCACATCTAGCCAGGTAGATAGTGGGGAGTAAAGCTTGGAAGGGACAGGGGGGTCGGTATAGAATAAGTCTTGTCTGTGCAGAGGCAACGGCATCAACGGTTGTGTTGATCAGTAGTGAGCGTGATTTGGCAGTACCCAAGACGACGACTGGGTAGCCAGGTGAGTGTAGGCAGAAAGGCATACGCACACCACTTGGTCGAAATTTGGTGAGGAATTTCCGCTAGGATAATATCCCCTCTTTGAAAACAAAAATATAAGTACACACACACACACACACACACACACACACACACACACACACATATATATATATATATATATATATATATATATATATATATATATATACATCTTGTTATATTTCCTAAGTCCTTTTTTGATCTATTATATAACTCTTTTGAGTGGTTTATATTTCTCCTTGCGGGTTGGGAAAAAAAAAAGAAGAAATTTTCTTCATTTCCTGTTTGTAAGTACATTTACTTCTAAGTTCTTGTTAATCTAGCTTTCTTTATATTATCTGTCTTTGTATAAGTGAGTGGCGTGTGATGAGAATAAAGTTGTCCAGGAGTGAGAAAGGCATGTGTGATATGGACCCTGTCTAGGTGTCGATCCATTGCGCCTCTTGCCTCTTTCTTTACATCACCCCCACCCTCCTTATTTTCTTCACAGTGTCCTTGGTATAAGCCTTACCTTAGCTCTCACGCTCGTTCAGTGACAGACGCATTCCGTGCGTGCAAACCGGGCTTAACGTGGCAGATTTTGCGCCGTCCCTTTACTTTTCGTTGAGTCAGGGATTGAGTGGCCGTCGTTTGATTCCGCATTCATCGGCGAGGGTTGCCGGGTCAATAGGCCGTCCCGTGTTGATACTACTTCGCTGCGTTTGTTGTCATATTTTATGCTGTCTCGTCCCTATTGTTTGTTTACCCGTTGTTTACCAGTGGTGTTTGGGAGCAGACAGTCCGTGGAAACCTATGGTCGAGGTTCGATAGCCTGCTTCAATGCTTAAGGCATAGTGACAGTAAGAGGGGACTAACAGCGTTTGTTCCATCAGCTGATTGGTAAGCTGGTTTAGACAACTGGTGATAACGTGGTTTCTGGCCTGTTTGATATTGTGTGCAGGCGGCACACTAGGGTCTTTAATTGTGTGTTCTTGTTGGAAAAAAAATTGTCATTTATCTGTTTACATTTTCAGCACAAATTTGTTTGTGCATACTCCTTAAGGATGCGCTTAAGGAACAAGTTGGGTGCTTCCTTTCTCTTGATCGCTCATATTTGCGGGTGTAAGTTGTGAACCGAGTAGGTTTGTTCTGACTACTCGTAAGGCTCACGTGGGCGGTCACACTTGGCCGTTGATTAAGTCGCTGATGGTGTTGATCAGGAATAATTGAGCCAGCGTTTGTTGTAATTACGATATTTCGTGCCTACATCGCAAGTGTGTCGGCAAGCTACACACGGAACAATCAAGGGAGACTAGTTTGGTTCAGTTAAGCTGTTGATTTTTCAACGTGTGACGCTGTGACGTGGCACAGTGTGATTTCCGCACAGGTTTGTTGTTGCGACTACTCTTGGTCGTAAGCCAGATAGTGTCGGAAAGGTGTTTGGACTAGTTGATCAAGGAAGACAAAGCTAGGAAGGTGACTACTGTGGTGTGGCTACGCTTAGCCTAGACAACACGAAAAGTGTTGTGCTCACCCATAGTTAGCGCCGTCGAGAGAGATAATTTGGGTACCTGTTTCATTGACTGTCGGGCTTAGTGACTATGGGTCTTAAAGCCAAGAATTGTCAATACTGATTTACTTTTCTGGCAATTAGGTCAGTGGATTCCAGACGTGGCTATTGTGCTTGCTCGATAGTTGAGACTAGGTTACAAGAATAATTTAGCTTCTTTCAACAGGAGTTTAGCACTTTTCCTTGCCAGATAGGGACTTGAAGTTCCCTAGTTTATAACTTCAAGTTGTTTCCCCGTTGTGGAGAGTTGTCACAATCGTTTCTGATTCTTGGGACGCAAGGTGTACCCAACCGTACTGCCACTTCCAGATCTTTTTTTTTTTTTTTTTTTTTTTTTTTTTGCTGTCGCAACCTCTGCACCACCTCAGAGGCAGTGCACCCACGCCGCTCATTCCGACCCCCTGTCCACAGCCACGGCCCGGTCGGCCCCGCCGCAGCCCCCCGGCACCGGCAATCCACAGGGAGCAGTCAATGTCAAGTCGTCAAGAGGCAACCCACCGGAGGAGACACTGCACTGCTGCCGAGTCACTTCAGTGGTGTTCAGTGGCGCCTGTTCTGATCTAACATACGCAGGACACCACCTACTAAGCCCCCTACTGACGACAATAATTGCTTAGTCGCGGAGCGGCGGCGTGAGTGAGCTCTCCCTCCGGAGGGCGCCACCACGTCCGTCCAACGACAGCCCCCATGGACCCGCCGATACCGGTGACCCCGACGGAACCAAACCAAGGCCACAGACGTGGAGAGGACATCGAAACTGAGGTCACCATGAGAGCAGGGCATGAAGGGCCACAGAATTTTGAGACTTTTTTTTTTGCTGATGATCGATGAGAATGAGGATGATTATGATGATGCTACGGATTTCCATTTCGGTCTGAGACTACATGACAGGGCTGTACTCTACGCTTCCTTTCATAATATATCCCGGCGTCAACCAGGCCCGAGAGATACAGACACCTGCAGTGTTGGTCAGGAAATTTGAGCAACACTCTCAGAAACGCATCCATTTAGTGGATGAAACTCGACTGTGTGGTCCCAGTCTTCCCAACTGAGTCCGCAGCAAACTCAACTCTGGGTAGGAGCCGGTCGGGGCAGAAAAACCCACATGACTTCTGATGGGATTCGAACCCACGACCTCCCAGCCGGGAGTCCGCGACGCTAACCACACTTCGCCACGGCGGCCACTTCCAGATCTTTTCCACACCTTCAATTTGCGATTTTGCGAAAAGAAGAGTGCTTGGTGATGGCAGACGAAAGTGATCGTCGCTTCACGCGTTCCCAGGCAAAAGTCACTGGAATTCTTCCGGGTATGGGAACCCCTGTTGCTGTGACTACACATGCAGCCAGTGGCCCCATAACCCAAGTAAAGTAGTTTCTTTTCTTCCTCCTCGAGGGAATCTCTGTCTCCAGCCATCTCTCAACCCTCCTTATATGACAGAACTCCTTCAGGACCACCCGCCCCTCGGAGGCATTATCTGACCTCTATGAGTGCTGACTTCCGCCTACGTCCTCCTCTTGCGCATGATGAGATGGAATTCAGACCTGTTTCCCTCCTCCTCGCTATCCAGGACCAGGATCCATGGATCCCTTTGTAATCATGAGAATGGAAGGAGAGAGAGGAGAGAGAGGCGAAGGAAAAGAAAAGAGAGAGAAGGAGGGAAGCGAAGGAGGAAAGAAGATGGAAGAGATGGAGATGGAGGAAAAACGAAAGAGAAGAGAGGAGAGAGGAGGAGGAAGGCGAAGGAAAGAAAGAGAGAGAGGAGAGAGAGGCGAAGGAAAAGGAGAGAGAGAGAGAGAGGCGAAGGAAAAGAGAGAGAGAGAGAGGAGAAGAAAAAGGAGAGAGAGGAGAGAGAGGCGAAGGAAAGAAGATGGAGAGAAGAGAGAGAACGACGGTGGAAAGAAGAAATGGAAGAACGTCGATTAGACAGAGAAGAGAGAAAGAGAACGCAAGAAATACAGGAGCAGGGACAAGAGTTTCGACTTAAACTAGAAGAGGAGAAAGAAAAGATGCGAGTTGAACTCCTGGAACAACTAGGGGTGGCCGAGAGTGGAGAAACTACCGAAGTCAAAACAACTTCACACTTCGGAACCAACAAGGGTGAGCGATCAAATTGTCACCCCTGCTCTTCCCTAAGCTCCCCGGTTCTTCATATGCCCATTTATAATGCCAATGAATCCATTGATACATACATTGAGCATTTCGAAGCTGTGGCAGATGTATATCAACTAACTGAAGATCTAAGAGCAATGTACCTCTCATGGGAAATTTGACGGGGAAGGCCAAGGAGGCATTCATCAACATTCCTTCAGGAGCGACCTATGCTGAATTGAAGGCGGCTTTGCGCCGTAGACTGCAAATGTCGCCTGAAACATATAGAAAACACAGTTCCGAAACATGAGGAAGTCCTCAGATGAAACCTTTCATCAGTTTTGGAGAGCGTCTCAAAAAGACAATGAACTATTGGTTAGAGTCGTCAGGAATGGAGCTCAAAGACTGTTTTTCTCCTTGAACAACTCATGAACTCCGTTTCTTCTGAGCTGCGATGTAAGCTGGGCGAGAGTCAACCCAAGTCGTTCCAGCAAGCGATTGAGATCGCTGAAGCCTTCGCTGATGCTCGGCGACATTTTAAACCTATGGCTCATGGCGAATCCACCAGATCGCATGATAAGGAACCGAAGAACAGCAAGCAAGCGCCCCCAGATCGGAGGTGAGGGATCAGATCCATCACAGAACCCTCGATTTCGGACGAAGAACTGCTTCCTTTGTCATGCCCCTGGACATATAGTCAAGAATTGTCCCCAGCGGAGCGACAAATCGAAACCCTCCATGTCGCAGGCCAAAGTGGCTTTTGGAGAGATAGAAGTGACGACACCACACATGTCCCAACTTTCCATCGATAGTTTCTGGCAAAGTTGTGGAAGCTATCAGGGATACTGGCGCCACGTGTGTGTTCGTCGACGAGCGACTGGTACCTCCCGAGGCGCCACGCGGAGAAGAGTGCCAAGTGACAGGAATTGAGTCATCGTTCCGGGTCACAAGGTCAACAGTGCTCGTTGACCTATCTACACCTTACTTTAAAGGGAAGGTGTGGGCTGTCGCACTTCAGCGTCCAGCATATTCCCTATTGATTGGAAATTGGGTAAACTTCGAGGATGGACAACGAAAGAGGGTATCTGCCGAGTTACCCCCAGAAGTGCTTGGAGCCGTCGCTACACGATCCCAAGCCAAGAGGGAGCAAGAGTCCTTGAAGCCACTGCTCAAAACGTTGACACGACATGACTCAGTGACGTTGGACCCACAGACTGTGCGTACACTGCAGAAGGGAGACCCAAGCCTTAACAACGTAAGGGATTTGGTTGGGAAGCCTCCCAAGCACAAACAGAAAAACTCTGTGGAGTTCATCGAGCGGCGAGGATTAACTGTGAAGGGACCCATGGCAGTCCTAAGAGACCAGTGGACCAAGGAGGGGACTGATGAAGAACCCAAGACCCAGGCTGAGTATGTACTCGACCTGAAGAGAGAATCGCCGCAACTTGTGAGTTAGCACACCAAAATCTTGCGCAAGCACAGAAAAGGTACAAAGCCTTCTATGACAGAAAAGCACGTCACAGGTGGTTTGAGGAGGGCGACGAGGTGCTACTGTTATTGCCTCTCCACCACAACAAACTACAACTCTCCTGGCAAGGGCCCTTCAAGATCGCCAAACGTGTTGGCGATTGGGACTATGTTGTGATGATAAGAGGGAAAGAGAAGCTGATTCACGCTAACCTTCTGAAAAGATACGAAAGGAGACAACTATGTGCTGCCGGCTTCACCCCTGTTGTCGTTGAGGGAATGGAAGAGGAACCTCCTCTTGTTTTTGACATCCCATGTGTGAGCGTGCAGCAGGAGGAAACATGGCAGGACGTCAAGATCTCTGACAATCTCACGCCAGATCAAAGAAAATCTGTGGAAGAACTGTGTGAACAGTTCCACGACATTCTGTCCGACGTTCCTCTCCGATGTAATTTAGGGACATGCCCTTTGAGTTTGACCAAAGAAGAACCAGTTCGAGTCAAACAATATCCCTTGCCACATTCCCAGATGGAAACCGTCAAAACAGAAATCCAAGCCATGCTACGGATGGGCGTGATTGAAAGGTGTAGTTCACTTTTTCTTCACCCATTCTGTTAGTGAAGAAATCAGATGGGAAAATGCGCTTCTGTGTCGACTTTCGCAGACTAAACAAAGTCCTAAAGTTTGACGCCGAACCAATGCCAGACACAGACAAAATATTTGCAGTTGGCGAGGGGCCCAATACTTCACCAAATTGGATCTCGCCAAGGGATATTGGCAAATCCCGATGAGAGCTGAAGACAGGGAGAAAACGGCATTTACCACACCAGAAGGACAGTTCCAGTTCTTGGTAATGCCGTTTGGACTTAAAACGGCAGGTGCTGTCTTCAGTCGCATCATGCGACTTATGCTGGAGCCGCTGAGGATGGAGCATGCTCACAATTTCATTGACGATCTCCTACTGGCAACTGAAGGATGGGAAGAACACTTGCAGTCGCTCAGGACCTTATTCAGTCGGCTGCGACAAGTGCAACTGGCCGCACGTCCATCCAAATGTCAGATTGGAGAAGCTGAAGTTTCCTTTCCTCGGACATGTCGTGGGACGAGGTCACATGGCACCACAGCAGGACAAAGTGCAACGTATCCAGGAGGCCAGACCACCCAGGACCAAGAAAGAATGAGATCCTTCCTCGGATTGGTCGGGTATTATAGGAAATTTATCCCGCATTTCGCTGAGTTGGCCAAGCCTCTGACGGATAGGACTGCTGCCAGGAAACCTGAGACTTTACAGTGGGACGCTGAGGCGAAGAGGCTTTCGAAAAGCTCAAGGAAGCGGTCTCTTCTGAACCTGTATTGCAGCTTGCGGACCCGACCAAACCTTATGTGCTGCGTACCGACGCTTCCAGCACAGGACTTGGCGCTGTTTTGCTGCAAGATCAAGGCAAGGGATTGTTACCGGTTGCATATGCGAGCAAGAAGCTGGTGGGAGCAGAGTTGCGGTACCAAATAGAACAAGAATGTCTTGCCGTAGTGTGGGCAACTCGACGGTTTTACCCGTACCTCTATGGACGAGAGTTTACCCTGGAAACTGACCATCACCCACTCGCATATTTGCATCGGATTCGTCCAGTCAGCCGTCGTTTGATGGGGTGGGCATGGAACTGCAAAGTATGGCCTTTTTCCTCCGGCACATCCCGGGTAAAGATAATGTGGAAGCAGATTCCTGAGTCGGATGACGGAATAGCTAGCCGAGTTCTTTATGGACTGACATTTTTTTTTTTTTTTTTAAACAACATAACGGCGGCGCCGTACATGTGATTCCCAGAGACATGTATGTCAGAGGCTGCTGTAGTCTGTGCCTCAGTGGCACGAGCCTTTCAGTTGGGGGGTGTTGTCACGGACGCCTTTTAAATTCTTTAGTTTTACACATAAGGGATTGTTGCTGACAGGCAGTGTGTCAGTTTTAGCTTGTGTGGATGTTAGAGCACAGAGGTCATGCTCTCAAGCGTGTCGTCCGTGGGGGTTGCAGCATCCTCTGACTTGACTGTCCCCTTCAATTAAAAAAAAAAAAGCTGAATGTGAGGGGCACGCGAGAGCGAACGTGTGTACAGATGATACGGCGCGCGTGTGTGAGTGTGCGTTGCCGTGCGCGGCTGTGTGCGGTGTGTGTGTGTGTGTGTGTGTGTGTGTGTGTGTGTGTGTGTGTGTGTGTGTGTGTACGCGCGCGTGTGCGCGTGGGTGGGTTTTTTTTTTTTTTTTTTTTCTTGTAGATACCTGGCCAGAGTTTCAGGCCGGATTGTGTTGCTCGTGTTTTTCTGGCAAGTCGGCATTCTCGAGATGTCCTGGGTGGGACTGTAACTGTATTCAGACTTGTTGCAATCTTGGGTTGGTCGATCTTGGGTTGTGATTAAACACTCGATTCGCTAGCAGCCGAGTGGTAAGGATCCCCATCCTTGGGTAGTGTAGTGGGCCTCTTTTGTCTACTTCATCGTAGCGCTGCAGCGGGGGACCTAGCCGTTCGCTCGGCCGAAGGAAGCCGCTGGTCTTCTGTTGGGATTTCTATCCCTACCCACTGCTACCTCTCCATTGAGTCGTCCAGGACCTGAAGTTCCTTTCGGTGGGGACTGGTTGGTCGAGTCCCGTCTTCCGTCGAGACTGGGGGCTGGCCGGCACTTCCTTTTCTGACCACCCGCCGTTCTGCGCCTTCTACCAAGGCAGGTCGCTGGGAGGCTGGCTCAGTTACCGTGGCGACTGGCAGCTGGGCCAGCAGCGGGGACCTGAACCGGCTACGCAACTGTCGGACTCAGGTACCGGGGAGCAGTCCTCCAAGGCATCTACTACCTGAACCGGCGACGCAGCTGACGGACTCAGGCACCGGGAGCAGCCCTCCAAGGCATCTACTGCGAGACGTGGATCCTGGGCTCCCGTGACAGATGAGCTGAGTGACTTTAAGCTGTGGTGTGGAAGGCGTGGAAGCAGCTGTGTGCCAGCCAAGACAGTATGAATGACTATTTTGAATGAGTGGAGTATGGAAGGCATTAGTGTGAAGGGATTGAATTGTGTTGTTGTCCTGTGAATTAATGTGTAGGTGTGTTCCTCGCTTTTTCTTCTTTTACTTGGAGGCACATAGCGATTAGTGGGATTTAGGGCAAACAATAGGCGGGTGACCCGGGTTCTGGGGAAAGGTGTATTGGGGTTACTTTGTCCCCTTAAATAGATAGTTTTCTGATAGGTATCTATCCTTCTTCTCTAATTCCCACCTTTTCAGAACTTGCTCCTTGTCTGTCCTCTTTTCTTCTTTAGTTTTCCCTCCTCGTCCCATATCTGTGTGAATGAGAATATTTATGTCAGTGTTGTCGAAATAAATGTTCTTTTGAATTTACCCCCTGCGTTTCCTGGTGTCGGGAGTTTTGGGGTGTCGACTGTGCCTTTCTCCACCGAAATATTTTTAATAAAAAGAGAAAAAAGTTTTCTGGCATGTGTTGTAACATTTGATTTGAAATACCGTCCAGCCCTACTGACGATGTTTTATTGCATTTAAAAGAGACGGCATCCTTTAATTCTTGTGTGGTTATGGGTGCATTTATGAAATGGTCATTATCTGGAACTGGTTCATCATAAAGTTCTCTTTTTTCTTGCTTTTCCCGATGTTGTCTGCATTCGTGCGGAAGGCTTTCCCAGGCGCATGGTCTTAGAAAACATATTAGCAAAAGCTTCGGCTTTTTCATATGGAGTGGGAATTTCTTAGTCTCCAAATTAATAGGATATCTTGGAATATTTATCCCTTTTTTTCATAACTTGAAACTTTTTCCATACCTTTTGAAGATCTTTATGCTGGGAAACTTCTCTTGCGCAAAATGATGACCAGTAAAAGCCACTTTGCTTTTGCAATAACTCTGTTTGAGTGTGCCTTTGCTTTCTTCATTTCTTGATGGTTTTCCTCACTTTTGTTTTTAATATATTCCTTGTATTTGAGCTTCTTTAAAACTACAGCTTCTTCACAATCTTTGGTCCACCAGACATTTCCCAGCATGACGTGTTTTTTGTTTATGATTAGATTTAGGTATGGGAGCCATTTGCAGCGAAAAGTATCAGTTTGTTGAAATTTGAATACATATTATCCACACTCTCTTCTATTCCACAAACACTATCTACATCTATGCTGGTAAGGAGAGTTTTAAACTTGTCCCAGTCGGCAAATTTGTAATTGTATTTTGGGAATTTTGTCCTCTGGTAATTCCTGAATATTATACATTTCATTGAATGTTATTATGATCGGCAAATGATCACTTCCGAGAGTGTCCTCGTAAGTTTGCCAAGTGCAATCAAAAGCTAACTGGGGAGATATCAAAGACAAGTCTATAGCACTTGGTTTATGTGTAGAAATATCTGGAATTCTGGTTACACTTCCATTATTGAGCAAATACAAATCAGAATCGACAACATTTTCAACAAAACGGTTGCTGGTTACAGTAGAACAACCCTTTTCCCAAAAAGGAGAGTGTGCATTGAAATCACCGGCAATCAGCCATTTTTCATTCGTGCTTTGTATTGCGTGTAGCCACTCAGTGTTTTGGTCAGTTGGCCCTTTCGGCAGATATACAGAAACAACATTGAGAACAATGCTGTGAAGTTTCACACTGGCCGCGCATGAATATAAGTGTGGTAGATCAGATGGTGCAGGTGATGGACAGTGAACATATTCTGTACCTTCTCTGATATATATAGCCGTGTTGATTTTTTTTTCTTTTGAATCAGAAACTCTATTATGTACTGGAGGGTAGTAAAAGTGAGGTACCTTCGGTAATTTGGATTTGCATACATTTAAAGATTGCAAAACCAATATATGGTAGCTACGATCTGCTAGATGTTGAATTAACCACGCTTCATTTGTCAGTACCGATCTGGCATTCCATTGTAAAATTCTCATTGATTTATCAGGCATGTCACTGATGAAATATCAACAATTCAACTTAGTATAAAAAGATTAAGAAAGGAAGTAATGTTCCAAATTGAACACAAAAATGGGAAGGATGAAAAGAATATGAATACGTTTGAATGTCTGTTGATTAAAGTAGGCCCTGAAGCCTTATAACATGAGAGAGAGAGAGAGAGAGAGAGAGAGAGAGAGAGAGAGAGAGAGAGAGACAGACAGAGAGACAGACAGACAGACAGACAGACAGACAGACAGACAGACAGACAGACAGACAGACAGACAGACAGAGACAGAGACAAGACAAAGAGAGAGAGAAAAATAATCTTCAAGATAACGATGATTTCCAACAGTTCAGAATGAAATCAGTCAGACAAGATTGTGCCTGAGCTGAAATTAGAACAAATCTACTTCCTTGTACAATGTTCTGTCCAGCCAGATCTTGACCTAGCGCCAGTATCTAAGGCATCGTAATAGTTCCACCACGCGCCTCTGTCTTGCGG
>JADBJO010004713.1:88216-129916 GCA_016801955.1 Conus betulinus
TTACTTGATGAACTTTTCTCTGATACTCCTGAGAGCTGGGCAGCAAATTACAAAAATATATTTCTTTTTCCTGTGATTCCCTGCGTAGATGACAAATCAAATCACAAGCATTACACGTTTGAGATCTAAAATAGTGGCAAGCTAATGCAGAAATTCCTAATCTAAATTTTCTTGTATATTCTTTAAATGCCTATCCATATCTATGTTCAGTAAGTCTTCAAGTCATGAGCATATGAGAAAATCCTATAAAAATCAAATTTCTCATTATTATGAATATGATCAGACCATTGCTGCCATCTGCAATCTACCAGTCACTGTCAAAAAAGATGTAAAAAGACTTTTGTCATCAACTCCTTTGTTCAACCAGACGAATCTAAATCCATGTTCAAACAGACAGGTGCGTACTTTGGTTACCCAGTTGCTTTTGCCTTTGGTATTCAAGTCATAAAACATATTATATGCTTTACGAGGTATTCTAGTATCTTCCATGTGAAGCAGTTTCAGCTGATATCTAATACATTTAACAGCAGAAAATGATATAAATAGGAAATCGACCAGTTTCACCATAAACAAGATCGTTCAGAGTATGTCTACCAACACCTAGAAACTTCTTCAAAGCGAAAACATGGACCGATTCACAATAGGTAGTACTGTTGATCTCACTTATGACAATGATTGTCATCCATCAGTCATCGATCATTTCCTTTCTTCGGCCAACGGGCATCATTATGCTAATGCTACCACATTATTTCACTTATGCCTGTGTACGCTAACCACTGCCAACTGTGTGGGAAGATCTATATGTGTGAGACATCCCGCATGCTTGAGACACGCGTCTCTGAAACCACCAGACCAAACCAATTGCCCCCAGTTTCAATCACCCCCAACACAACAACAACCATGTCAAAGTCTTGGTACTTTGGCAATCATAGAGTGACACTTTGAGCATATCACAAGAGTACTATCTCATTGCCAGACTTGGTACCCTGCAGCCCCATGGCATCAACATCCAAAAGTAGCACAACTACACATATCCATCACCACAAAGCCAGTCGGCAATATCTTCCACCAAACATGCACCACCACCGCAACACCAGCCCACTATATCCTCCTCCAAATTACACTCACACCCACGCCACCACACCCCCCAACTATTTACCTCACATTAACATACAGCTATATCCCTCTTACCTCCTCCTTACACTCCCTCTATTTACTGTATCTATTCTTTATCCAGATACCATCCCCCTCCCTCCCCACCCCCCACTTTTTTCTTTTTTTCTGTTTTCTTTTTTTTTTTTTTTTTTTTTGGTTGTCTTGTTTTGTTTTGTTTTTGGCAAGCCAACTCCCCTCTTCTTGTGGACAATTTCCATTCCTCTCATTGTTTACAAGTTTCCCCACTGTGTATGTGTATGCTTGGGAGGGGGGGTTCTTCTTTTCTTCAACCCCCCCCCCCCCCTCTCAACTGCTCATCTTCTTCCCTATCATAATCATCAGTACCAATATCCCCAGATATGACTATTGTCATCATCATCACCACCCATTATGCTCTGTGTGCGTGTGTGTGTGTGTGTGTGTGTGTGTGTGCATGCGTGTGTGTGCGCGCGCGTGTATGTGTGTGTGTGTGTGTGTGTGTTTGGTGCTTTTTTTGTTTGTTTGTTTGTTGTTTTCTTTTCATCCCCTCTCAACTGCTCATCTTCCCAGCCATTATTATGAGCACCAATAGACACAAATATGACTATTATAATCATGATTCTACTCATAAGCTGCCTGTGTGTGTATGTGGTTGGCTTTTTTCTGTTTGTTCCGTTTTGTTTTTTGTTTTTGTTTTTTGTTTTGGAGTGTGTGTGCATGTGTGTGTGTGTGTGTGTGTGTGTGGTAGTGTTGATCTCACTAAAGGTAATGATCATCATCCGTCAGTCACTGATCATTTGATAGGCATCCCAACACATCATTTTACTTTATTCACTTACGACAATGATCATCATCCAATAGTAATATTGGTTTTTTTCCAACAATACTGTTGGCATGAGTTTCATACCCCATCGCCCTATGCACACATATGCAGCGAGAGATAAGCTTTCCCTCCCTTCATCCCCCCCTTCTCTGCTCTCTCTCCCCCACCCCTTTTTTTTTCTTTTACTTCCTCCCCCACCCCACCCCACCCCACCCCCACCAATCCTTTCCAAACATCATTATCAGCACAAAAACACCCCCACATATAACTGTAATTATGACCACCACCCATTAGTTCTGCTTGATGGGTATCATCCCCGACCCCCCTTTCTGTCTGTGTGTGTGTGTGTGTTTGGGAGGGGAGGGGTGTTGTTGGCATGTCAACACTTTTCCTATTGAACATTTCCATTCAGTTTCTTTCCAACCAGCATTATTATACTGTTATCTTAATACCAACACTATCTCACTTCTCAGAATTAGTCTCATTATGATCATAAATCACCCACAATGCTGTTTACATGATTTCCCCCTTTTGTGTGAATCCCTGTTTACTCTTCCAGTAGTATTGTGTACATGAGTTTTCCCTTTCCTCCTCCCCTGTACATATGTATGTGTGGGCAGAGAGATATGAGATCCCCCCCCCCCCCCCCCCCCCCCCCCGCCCTCTCCCCCCTCCTTTTTCCCCCAACAATGATAGTCCCTCACACATTGATCACTTTGATTCCTTTCCAATCATCATTATCATTACCTACACCCCCACGTATCACTACTATCACCATCCATCGGGTCTTTTTCATATATCATTTCTATCCCTTACCACTAAGCACTATCATCAATCGTTCTCTCTATCATCAATAGTTTTTTTCCTATAATCTGTTCATCTGTATCTGTGATGGTAACAAACCCCTTTTGTTTTTAGATGTAGCAAATATGGTTTGAAGATTAAAATGCAGCTGAAGAAGAAAAACCTTCACCTGCAGCATCCCTGCAGCCCTGTACAAATTACAACAATAACAAATAAAAGAGAAAGAAAAATTCTACTGGTACTACTTTAACTTTCATAATCACTTGCTCTTTATTGTTCTGAAGGCTTATCTCCAGAAGTGAGACACGATGACAGTGAGTTGATGTTGAAGATTATGGGCTGTGAGGGGCCGGGGCTGGGAAGCAGGGATGGGGACAGAAACCTGAACTGATGTGTTTAACATCACACATTTATCTGGCGATAATATGGAGGTATAGTGGGGAGGTGAAGGCAGGCATGTGCAAAATTCAGCTTTTTTTTTTTTTTAAAGATTGCCAGCTCAGCAGTTGCTGTAAGTGTATGAAAGCCCAACACAGTCAACAGCTGTAATGGGGGCGAAGAAGAGAGGTATGGATGGGGAGAAAAAAAACTGAACTAACATGTTTAACATTCGAGATTAATCTGGAAAAACTAGGGAGGTACAGAGGGGAGGTGGGGGCAGGCAGGTGAAGAAATGAGCCTTTTGCTTTTCAGATTGCAGCTCACCAGTTTCTGTAGGCGTATAAAAGCACAGCAAGTCAACAGCCAATGGGATATGCACACAGCAGAAAATAAGCTCGTTGCTGTCCAATGGAAAGGTAGGTTTCAAACGTCACCTACAGATTTATGCTAAAACATCCACATTGACACTTTTCACTATAACTAGTAGCTAATATAATATAACTCGGTCCCCCAGCCAGCCAGACTGCTGTCAACCGTCAGATCCACAGCAACACGAGACGTGCAGGCCAGTGACGGCGAAAACCGGTGAGTGACAACAGGTGGGGAAGGGTGTACACATTTGGGTCCAAGAGTCACTATGTGGACTCAGCCTGTCATACAGTCGCATTGTCCTGATGCAGTCTGTTCATGGGTTTACATTAGTATCGGGTTGAGCGTGCATTGCTAAGCCCTAAAGTTAGGCAGCCCACAGAAAATAAAGCTATTTCACCAAGTTTGATTTACCAGAATCAAGACCAGCCATGACATTTCAAAGTCTGTAACACTGAATGATACGCCTGCTGCTGCTGTAAATTCCTCAAATGATCAGTTCTAAAGTTGTCTGCTGTTAAAATGTGCAGATTCAACCAGCAGTATATCTGAAGCCACATCCATCATTAGATGCTTTCTTAACATTTCAAGAGAAGAAACCGCTTGTTAAGTTCTCCTGAAGTACGGAGAGTAGTTGGAGTTGCTTGTTGCAGTGAGTGAAGTGTAGACAACTTTGACCGAGTCTGTGAAATAGTGTCATACGAAAACACGAAAGAGCAAAATGCTCATGGGTTCTGAGAGGATGGCCCTGGTTTCAAAAGCTGGTTAGTGTGAAAATATTGTTTTTATATAAACAGAAATTTTTCAAAACATATGTTGGTTCGTAAATTTTCATCCTGAACTTTTGTGTACAATTCTATTCGTTGATATTGGAGCAACAAATTGATTTCAATGCTGTGATTTATTTGAGAAAAACAGAAATCAAGCAGTTTGCAATTATTTGTTTCAAGTTTGAAAATAATCAAGATTGGGGTATTGATTTCGTCAGTTTTGTTTGAGTTGGAATCGTATAATATGTTCATGAACATGTATTAAGTGTGATATATTTTTTCAACATTTGAATATTGAAAGGGAAGTTTCATCCGTTGCGGTATCATTGCACAATCTTGTTCATAATTCACAAGCACACAGAAATTCACATGTTTAACACACAGCTTTTTGTCTCGAATTTGACAATCTGCCATCAAATTGCTGTCACACGTACATCGTGGCAGTGGCATGAAAACAAACTCCCTGTTCATGTGTTTCCTCTCTTCAATCAATTTTTGTTACTGCATGTATATCATAATCCACGTCTGTGAGAAAATTGATGTTAAGTCCAACTTTTATAGGCACATCTTCCCAAGTCTACTCCAAGGTACACTCTTTACGTGTTTCAGCTGTCCCTTCCACCATTACAATATTTTCATACACTCATAACGTTCCCAAGTTTACTCTAAGATGTATTTTTAACGTTTTTCATCGTCCATTACACTAGCACTACAGCTAAATAATCTTTCAAAGAATATCACGCTGATAAACAAACATGTTTTCATTTCAAACGATTTGTTTCATTTAATTCATTCTACTGATTATTGTCATTTTTACATAAGCTGCTGGTGACATAATCAAACGCTGGATATCTAGCTGTCTTCTGTATCACACACACATACACACACACACACACAGGAAGTTTCCCCTATTAATTCAGTACTAAAATTTTACCTTCCTTACACAAAAATGTTTTCACTATGACCATATCTAACCACACAAACACATGTTCAATTAAACACATTAATTCATTACCGCCTTGTCGATCACCTGGTGGGCGACGGGTTGAGTGCTTGGCGCTGACGCGTCGCCCACCAGGTGATTGACGATTTACTTGAATTTTCACATGTAGCTGTGCGGTCTAGGGAAACAATCTTGTATCTACAGAAAGCTGAGGATCTCCTCTATTAGGTGGTACTCTCCCTTGGTGTATATCTTGCGTTTAATTCGACTTTTTCGCTCATATTATGGGATAGCTGGAGATAACTCTGGCTGCCTGTGTTCATCATGTTGTCGGCACCGAAGCGAACTTGCCGAATCGGACAGAGAGAATATGATTGACAATGGTGAGCTGCACATACCAAATGATGAAATTTTGGCATATTTTCTTCAAATATGTGACAGCAGCTCTCTGTTTGAGGTTTAGACCATGCACACAGCTGTGTGTGTGGAAGATGCATTGTGTTTATGTGATTGCTACGCACTGTGTTGACTACAGTTTATGATCATATTGATTTTTCATCCATACATACGTGGAGAAAAAGTTTTTGCTGAGAGCTGTTTACCTACACTTTTCAAACCAGTAGTGAGTGAAGTGTGTACTGAGCACAGGACTGCAGTATTTTTTTTTCTAAAAGAACATGATTTGAAGTTTTCAAAAACATAATATTTATTGTTGTATTCAGTTTGGTTCTGTCTGTATATTTTTGGTAAAAATACCGAAAATAGTGCATCTCAGCGTGTCACAGTTGTGGGCAGAAAGTTGCATCTGCATTGAGTTAACAGCCCACCACAAGACAAAGATACTCGTTTCTTTCATATTTGACAACACTGCCACACAATGTTCGCTGGTCCTTACAGATCTGATTTTCTTCCCCAGTTATACATCAGCCAGCCACAGCATCCTTTTCAATTTTTGAGACCTCTTGCCGACTTTCAAAAACAAAGAGAGAGAGAGAAAAACCTATGCCTGTGGCTCCCTTAAAACAGAAAAAAAGAACTCCTTGCTCCTATTCTATCAAAGTAAAAGTTCCCTGACACACCGACCCAACTCCACATCCTCTGTCCCTCCCCCACAGCACAAGGAACACATGATGTGCACAAACATGTAGTAGCATGTTCAGCAGATACAGAATACCGTATGATAATCCCCTCACTAGTTGCTGATAAATACAATTGTCACGCAGGTGAAGTCATGTGATTTATAGTTCAAGGGAAAAGCTGGGCTGATGATGAAGCATACTCAGATCAACCGTAACAAAATAAAACCGGAGACGATATCACAAGTACAGTTTTATTTACAATTAACAATCCACATTACAAAACGACTTTCTCACACAAAAAAACCTGTTTCCCAGGTATTTTGATTCTTTTCTTAAAAAAAACAAAACAAAAAAAAAAAAAAACTAAGTCCCAATTTACACAATGAACTCCCCAAAGATCGACCAGAGGAAAACAAATGAAGGGAGAGAAGAAATATCCCTCCAAAGGATTCAATAACCAAGGCTAATAAAAAGCTGGGTGTCACTCGGGCAGACTAAGTAATAAAATCTGCCCAAGAGAAAACAGATCAACTTTACATTCAGTTGTCAAAGGGCCATCACCTTTCCCAAACCCTAACTTGGGAGGCCAAAAATGAACATTCTCCGACATAAAATCTCTACATCTTTCAATTAATGAAACCAAATAAGTTACTTACTCATGAACATAAAATAAAACAAAAATCTACAATACTCCTTTCTGCCTTAAATAACGCACAAAAAAATGAATCTCCAACAACAATCTCTATTCTACAACAATATTAATTCGTCACCCTTACAAATGTTTCTCCAAAAGGGAACACACACACAGAGAAAAAAAACCCAGAATGCTCAGGAAAAAGGGGAAAAAAACCCCTTTAGTTTTATGAACGGAAAAGAAGGCCTGACCCTATCCTTGTCTGACACATCACCCACATTACTCACTGCACTGGACACCGGATTATGAAGAGGTGAGAACAGTCAATCCCATGATCGAAGAAGGCAGAGCGTGGAGCTGCTCAGGTCCACACTGTTGATCGCAGTCACTCAAGGGCAATGATGAGTAGATGACAAGGTGGGAAGAACATCTGGGCCAGCCCACGTGTTCCAGCCCCCTCCTCGGGCAAGCGCAGGTCCTCCCAGACTCGGCCACAGGTGAGGCGGTCAGCGGCGACAAGCGAGTCCACAGCAGGTCAGACCCGGAAGTACGGGTCAGGTCAGGTAAAGTGAGCTCAGGTAAGGTAAGATCAGTCCTGCACAACACATCACTTTCACCTCAAAAATATTTTGCCTAAAATATGAGCTGTAGACAATGCACAGATGAAACGGATCTGTTTAAGTACTTTTTTTAATACCGAGAGTTCATACTGTATTAAATTAAAAAAGGCTATGTACCCATCCATAGATATTTTGTATCTTTTTCTTTAAATTATTGTTGCATTTCCTAAACATTTAATAGTTTATCAACTTGTCTCTATTAACTCTTTCGACATTTGGTTTCCTCAGTTTTCATTTTCTTTAAACACATTTTCAACACAACATAAAAGAGGAGTATTCCATGTCTTTTCCCATGTAGGCAATCTGCTTCCCACTTCCCATTCATATATATTTCCACCACAAGGACGAAGAATAATGTCACTCTCATATTTTGAAGTAAACAGGGGCGAGTAATACAAAATAAATTATATGAAATGAAACCATTCGGGGATCAAAGCACCCCACATTATCCTACTACAATTGAGCTCTATCAGACATCAATGAGCAATTAATCAAATTTCGTCCATTTCCCAAGCCTTGCGAATGGTGGAGGCAGCATCTAACAGAATGTGCTTGGCAATTATTTAACAATGAATTATTAATCATTTTAGAATACACTAAACAAAAGTCAAAGCCCACACGAAACAATCCCTCACACATCTCTATACTCGTCCGCGAGTTGAATATTAATGAAAATGTTCTGCACTCACTTGCGTAATACAGGAGTCTGTCATTTTCCCTTATCGGAAATAAAGTCTTTTTACCAAACTGGCTCACATGAAAAACAGCCTTCATCATTTTGAATTTTAACAATTCAAAAGAAAACAACTATTTTACAACAGAATTTGACCCTCCTGCTTGGAGAACCAATTCTTTCTCAAAACATATCCACAATTTTATCCTTTATCTTTAAACAGTATTTCTTCAGAAATGGACTTTCGCCCTTTGTGGGAAGAAAAAACAACATTCTACACAGTATTCTTTTATACTAGTGTAAATTATTTACAATTTAAATCGAATGATTTAAGATGAAATTTCAAACAAAATATACTGGAAAAATAAGAACAATGGTTAAATAATGAATTTGGAATAAAACAAACTTTCCACACAACACTACTTATTCGGAGTGCCAACACGGACGAGCCCACTCCTTTGGCTACATCCTATGTACGAAGGAAAACAGATCTATAATTTCGAATACAAATTAAATTAAATAAGGAGTTTATTCTAATGTGGCAACAAAAAAATGGTTATTTTAGTGTTATTATTTAATTAAATTCTAGGTTTACTCACCAAAAAGACCAGTGATATGAAACATTCACTTGAACACACAGGCAAATGAAGCCTCACGAAGAAGTCCTTCCGACTCCTGTTTGACAAGACAAAGACAAAAAAAATAAAGTCCCAGGTCTTCTAACGACCTCTAGGAGCAGAAATATAGGTATTTCCCTCTGTTATTCTTTTCAAATTTTTTTTTCTTCATATCAATGGAGCCCAACGGCAACCATTATCATGTAACTTGAGTTCTCAGGAACGAGGTCCTGCTACACAAAAACCCAGTTACCCCAAAGAATAAACTTAACTTTTCTATGAACTCGAGAGGGAACGCGGTCCCATCACATACAGCAAACTACTTGCATACGTCTGTCCCCTAACACTGCTCCAAGTCGTCTGCTTCTCTCTCCTATTCACAATAAGGGGAAGAACACTTTAATCACTACAGAGTTGACAGGTAACAGAAAACACGGGACACACATGCTGCACCTGTGAGATGAGACAAACCTGGATCGAACTGAATTATTTTTTAAAAATCTATGAAATGGGAACATTAAGCCTTGCACACACTTTCGCACTCTAGATTTCTCCAAGCAGAGACAGTTGGCAACAAAAAAAAACGTCACACCGTGACAATATCCCCCTCCTAAAAAGCTTCATGCTATCCAAGCACAAGCTAGCCAATCTGTCCCATGCTCAAGGTTGAGCTGCCCCAATAACTCCCTAACAAAAATAACAAAAAGAATTACACTTTCAGGTTCTTCTGGAATCGATCTTTTGATTCTGCTAGATGAAAAAATTTCCTATGTCTCCATCCTACTCAAATAGTCCGCCTCCACATTCTCAGGAGAGGTGAGAGCATGAGCTGCATAATGCGGCTAAAGACTGCGCCAGCTATCTTTAGCCCGAATGGCATTACTGTCCACTGAAATTGTCCCTCAGGCGTGGTGAAAGCAGTCTTTTCTTTGTCTTCAGGAGTCATGGGTACCTGCCAATACACCTTTGTCAAGTCCAACTCTGAAGTACTTGGCCTTTGAGATGTAGTCGACGTCTGGCATAGATTCGGCATCAAATTCTATAACCTAGCTCAGTCGACGGAAGTCAACGCAGAATCGCATTTTTTTCCGTCTTTCTTCCGTACCAAAAGCACAGGAGAAGAAAACGGTGACTGACATCTTTCGATAACTTTCATCTTAGCACTGAATTAATTTCATCCTTGATCACCGATGCTTGGGAGTGGGGTAAGGGATACTGCTTTTACCCTAATAGGTTCCTACTGGGTCAGAGTGAGGGAACATTCCCCTAGGTTGCATCGCAAGGGTAAGTCAACGAGGATGTCTGAGTATTCCTTGCACAGAGATTGTATCTCTTTCATCTGTTTAGCAGACAGACTCATGGATAGTTTTACAGCCCGCAAGTCTCTTCAGGAGTCAATGGAAGGAGAGGAATTTGATGATCGAGCACTGGTGCTTCCTCAATGGGTTCAATCACCACTGGTGAAAACCCTGCGAGCGCCCTTTCTCGTCTCTGGTATCTTTTGAGAAGGTTGGCATGGTACAGCTTACTCTTCCCCCGTATGTTGACAATATAGTCCCAGTCACTCGTACGCTCTTCAACTTTGAAAGGTCCCTGCCATGCTAACTGTAGCTTATCATGCTTCGTGGGCAGGAGGAGTAGTACTTCATCTCCAGGCTCAAACCACCTTCCATGAGCCTTTTTGTCAAAATTCCTCTTGTATCGGGATTGAGCATGTTTTAGGTGGGATGATGCCACTCGCATGTTTGTGCGACACGCTCTTTGAGGTCGAGTATGTACACCACTTCTGCCTTTCTTTCATCTTCTGTCCCTTCCTGGGTCCACATCTTTTTCAGGACCGACATAGGTCCTCGAACCGTGCAGCCAAACAACAACTCAAAGGGGGAGAATCGCATTGACTCCTGAGGAACTTTGCGATATGCAAACAACACTCCCGGGATGTATCTGTCCCATTCCTTTGGCTGTTCTTGGCACAGTCTCTTCAACATTTGTTTCAGGGTCGTGTTGAAGCGCTCCACTAGACCATTAGGCTTGAGCGTGGTTGTCAGGGTTCACTGACATCGTTATGTGAGCCCGTATAGATAGATCTATTGTTTGAACTTCTGCAGGTGCAGACTGATCGTGTTCCATGTCAGTGTATCTTGCGTGGTTCGCATCAGAGTCGATATTCCCTCTGTGTGTGCTAGTGTGAGCCGGCGAACATTTTCCGCTCACGTCGCATGCGTGTGTGTGCGTCAGTGGATATCTGTGTGTGTGACAGCACAGCTTGGGGAAGGGTAGAGAGATATCTTGAACTCTTTAATGTTTTTCCGTGTAAGTGGGGAAATTGGGAAAATTGGTCATGCATCATCCTCACTGTGAATTGCCCAATCATAGTTAGCCTTACGTTGAATTATCCAATCAAAGCCCAAGTTTACAGTAAAACAGGCTGGGGGTTAGGTGAACAGTCGCTCAGTGTGTTGTGCAACTGATTCAGAGTGGAAGTCTCTGACGTTTGGTGTGCTGTTTCTATGTTGGGAGGTCCCAGGGAAGCCTTTTAGGAACTTCATGTTCAGGGTTCCGACTGCGGATTAGTGGAGCTACTGTGAGTCTGGAGGGGACTGACTGTGTTTCTATGTAATGTTCTTCTCGCTGTTGGAGGTACAGTGAAAGGACTGTTGTTAGTAATTTGTGAAACAGCGAGTAGCCTAAGTTTTGCTGGAGCTGCACTGAAGAGGTGGAGGGACTTGTGCCGTTTATCTATTTGGTACTAGTGTCTTCCCTGGAGCCTAGGTGCGATTGAAAAACCGGGTGAACACGCTGTTTTCTTGTTGAACTGTAAGCTGTGTACCTGAAACCTGGTGGGGTGAAGACTTTTGCTGTGGTTGGGTGCTGTGAATGTGCCGGTCTGGGGTGGGTGGCCTTGGTGGCGCTGGACACCCATCTCGGAGTTGGGCCGGACACGTGTTGGTTCAAGGTACGTTTGGTATAATTCAGTGTAGACATTTTAGTAACCCTGTCATCTGAACCTGGTTGCAGTTGGATTGAGCCAGGATACGGGAACTCAGAAGGAGGAAATCCTTATCTTCATTTGTTGATTTGGGCAGCTGGAGGCTGGAAGCTGTCTGAGGTGCCAGGCAAGGGCCGTGTTAGTGCCAGGAAGAGCTATTGGTTTTGTAATTTAATATTGTTTGCATTGAGTAGTTATGTAGACTGATAGGATTCTGGCCCCGTAAGATCAATGTAGGGTATTTTGTGCATGTGTAAGTACATTCATTCGTGTGATCTTTCAATAGTTTCAGACACTGGAACCTGGTGGTGTCAGTATGGTCTTTTAGTCTTATTAGCAGGCCTTAATGCCAGACTAGGAATTATGTGTATTTGTGTGGCTGCTAGTACTGTTGGCACCTGTCTGGAAGTTAACCAGGGAAGACGGCCCATTGTTGTGAATCGTTGGGTTTAAGTCGTATATGATGATATGCTTGTCAACCTTATGATGATATGTTTGTCAACCTTATATGCATTGCTCAGTCAGTGGGAGTAAGCCAGCTGCATATTTTAGCTGAAGATCATCTTTAACACAGATTGTCAACCGCAGAAGTGTTTGGGATAGTGATGTGGTGTGTGTGTGAGGTTGTCCCATGGTTCAGCCATAGGCTATAATTTGTAAGTGATTTTTACAGCAGTGGCAGTGACAGTGACCGACAGATTTATTTCGGGCAATAAGTATCTGCATCTTTTATCTCTTGCTTTCCAAGCTACAGATGTTTGGACCTGTTCCTAACATTGGGAATTGTGTTGGAAGCCATGCCTGTTTTTAAGGTTGTTCTGCTATCTAAGAAAAGTACGTAATAGTGGATATACAGTCAGACCAGGCTATGGATTGAGTCGGACTGAAGTTTGACTTTGATTTTGTACTACTGTGTGTGCACTGATGTCTTGTAAAGTGAGCTGTGTATAATCTGTCTGGAAATCTCTTTCATTTTTATACAAATGAATGATGATTAGACTAAGGCTGGTTGCTAACGCTGGTTTATTGATTTGGATAAGGTTACCATTGGGTGCATCTTGTGATTGGAAGAGGTTAGTTTAAAGACAGAATATCCACAGTAATAACTCTGACTCCCACGTGTTGTGCTCGTGATGAGTGTGAATTTAGTAGGTGTAGGGCCCTATGGGATTCATGATAGATTCTCAGTGGGGGATGCACCTGTATGTGTACACAGATATCTCCCTGTACTCCTGCCTTGGCTGGTGACGGGATCCCTGTGTGAGGTGTGGCACAGCGTAGACTGCTGTTCCTGTTGCTGCGACAGTTTTAAGTGGTACATGTGAATGTTGACGACAAACAGGGGCTGTTTTAAGGTAACAGCATTGGACATTATTTCCAGGATCAGGAGAGTGTGCCATCATTCATCGGTTGTGGAGTAGACTACCAGTGTGTGACGGACACCAGCAGAAATCCTTGGTGACTTCAAATTTATTTAATTAATATCATTGTGCAGTGGGCTTAGTCTTAGTGTTGGTAAGTTAGTCATTGCTTGTGTGTGTCACAAGCTGCACGGCTTTCAAGACACAGTTCGTCTTTTGTGTGGTGGCAAGAGACATTTAGGTAAACATTTCTTACATGTTGTGTAACTTGGTTGGGCCATTCTGTGCCAGTGTTTTCATAGTGCTCAACCCAGTTATTGGATTATCAGTGGTCATGCGCGTTTTAAGTGCCAAGTTGTTGAAATTTAATCTGGTTTAGTTAACCTTGTATGCATGTGTTACAGAATTGTTGTTTGGGCATTCTATATTAGTGATTGGTCTGTCATTGTGTCGGAGTTCATTCCCTGGTTGCTGGCTTGTGTATGAGCCGGTAAGTGAATTTGTTGTGTAGGTCTCAGATTCACGGTGTCCTGTTGGGCCAACAGCCAAGGTGTTATCGGTCGTGTGGGTTGCACTGCATGGTAGCGATGCATCACACCAGGCTGGGCACATTGGGATTTGACCCGAACTAAGTTTAGTCGTAGATTAGTTTCATCACCTTATGTTAGTTTTGTTGTGCAGTGACTAGAAATCTGTGTGTGAATTATGTCAAGGGTTGAATGTTTGAATTTGAGAGTGATCGTGTGGGTAGTGAGTGGAATATTCAATATTATGGACCCCGGTGTTGTGGTTTGAATGAAATTATATGCATGTGAACTAGTCATTTGTTTCTGGACTGCTTATTTGAGTTTGGGCATCA
Source organism: Conus betulinus (assembly GCA_016801955.1). Taxonomy (NCBI): domain Eukaryota; kingdom Metazoa; phylum Mollusca; class Gastropoda; order Neogastropoda; family Conidae; genus Conus; species Conus betulinus. The sequence continues at coordinate 102,273 of JADBJO010004713.1, forward strand.
GGTATTGTAGGTCTGTAAGTCTGTCTGTCCCTCCTTAGCAAGTTCAGGTCTTAGCGAGCCTGACAGTGGTATGGCGTCGTGGTCTGTCAGTGAATGTTTAACAGTTGAACGTTTCATCCTTCACCTCAGACATGAACTGGGTCCCCTGGTCGGATAGGACCTGCTCGGGTATTCCAGTTCGCGTCCACATGGCCCACAACGCTTCCGCCACTGTCGGTGCGTCGACTGACTTGACTGGAGTAGCTTCAGGGTTTCTGGTCGCATAGTCCACCATTACCAAGATATACCGGTGTCCACGGGTGAATGCTGGAATAATGGGTCCCACCAAATGGACTCTCACCTTCTGGAATGGTGTTTTGACAAGAGGCAAATTTTCCCAACGGAGCGCTGGTGTTATACCCTTCTGAAACAGTTCGCTGGCACACATCGCAGTTCGACAGTACTGTCGAATGTCCTCCATCCCAGGCCAGTAAAGCTCCTGTCGTATTCTTTCCAGGGTCCTTTTGGTGCCAAGATGGCCTGCCATGGGAGCATCATGTCCCAACTGAAGCACGTTGTCTCTCAGAGTCTGAGGGACTACCAGCTGTTCAGCTTTCACGCCTTTCCCTTCGAAACATCTCTTGAGAAGTCCCTTCTTCCTCAGAAAACGAGTCTTTCCATTCTTTCGTTCCTTGGGAGGTCCACTGATGTTCTTTCTGATCTCATTCAAGGTTGGGTCTCTATCCTGGAGGCTTTTCAGTTTCTCTGGGGAAACGTTTGCCAACTTGTCAAACTTGAGAGGACGAAGAAGTGGTTTAAGTGGAGCTTGTTTCTCAGCTTGAGTTCTGGTCGTGGCCATCCCCACATACACCTGTTTAGGAAGGTCTGTCAAAATCTCCCTGCATGTCCCATCTTCAAACCTGACTGTGTTACCAATCAAGAGTGGGTAGGCAGGTTTCTCCACTCCAATGACCCAAACCTTTCCTTCGAAGTATGGTGTTGACAGATGAACTACTGCTGTAGGTTGCAGTGAAGTAAACTTGGCCTCAATCCAGTCACAGAACACATCGGTCCTCATACAGTCTCTTCTGGGATCAGGTCTTGATCTAGGAAAAGGGCAGACACTCCTGAGTCCCTGACAGTATCTACCACCTCTTCTCCCACCACAGACGCGAAGGTTGGGAACACAGGTTCTTCAAGCAATACTGTTGCCCCATGGTACACTAGGGCTTCTGAAGATCGAACAAAGTTTGCAGTCCCTTTACCCTGCATGGACCGCGGGCAGGTATTCCTTAGGTGGTTAGGCGACCCACACCAGAAATATTTCCTTGGTTGGAAGGTCTTCTGTTCCTTGGGTTCATGTACAGTCTTCTGCAAAGGAACATCCTTGGGCGTTTGGTTACAACTCATAGGGGTCTTTGGTGTTTTACACAACCTATCAAAGTGAAACCCTCGGCGTGCATCGGCGAATGCCTCGGCTATCCTCAGGACCTCACCAAACGACTTGGGACAGGCCTACGCAAGTTTGATCTTCAACTCTGACGTTGAGATATTTCCGAACTGCTCCAGGAGAACAAGATGCCAGAAGCATCAACCCAATAATTTAAGGTCTTTCTCAACCGCTCACCGAACTGTGCGAAAGTCTCCTCTCGTTCCCTGTTCATCGTCCTAAATCTCCTGTGGTACGTTTGCAGTGTCATGTGCATGCGTTGTCGCAGGCTGCTTTCAATTCAGCATACCTGCAATCAAAAGGGATATTAACAAATGCTTCGCGCGCCTTTCCAGTTAGATTGCTCTTGAGGTACAAAGCCTTTTGATCTTCGGATAGCCGGTAGAATTCAGCTATGGCCTCAAAATGCTCAATGTACACATCGATATCATTCTGGTGATACATGGGCATACGCAATTTGGGAGGCTAAAACCTGATCTCTCTTACAGGATCACGAAAGTCTCCAGTTATTCCTTCCCTGACTGATCCCCTCTCTTGAGCTGTATATGATCTAGTATCCCCCACAATTTCCAACGTGTGTCTGGATCTCGCCTCTTCCAGCACCTGTTGGGTAATGACACGATTCCTCCTCTCAGCCTCCTCCCTCTCTTCCCTTCTAATCTGAGGACTCTCTGCTGCCACGCTCTCCACGAGTTTCTTTCTACTCTCTCTTTCTTCTCTCTTCTCTTCTAATTCTTTTGGCCACTTCTCTTTCTTCTTTTCAGATTCTTGCTGCTGCTTCTCTTTCCTCCTTTCAGATTCTTTCTTTCTCTCGCTCTCTTTCCTCCTTTCAGATTCTTTCTTCTCGCTTCTCTTTAGCTTCTTCGTTCTTCCCTTTCTTCCCTTCTAATTTCTCTTTTTCCTTCGGAACTTTTCCTCCCTATCTTCCCATCTGAACCTCTCTCTCTCCCAATCCTCTCTTTCAAAGGGTCTCATAGGCCTCATTCCTGGAAGAATGTCGACAGAAGGTGATCTCAGCGATGTCCAGACGTAAGCAGATGGACCAAATGGTGTCGAGGTTCTGGCTGGAGGAAAACCTGGGTGGCTAGGGGGCAGGGCTTACCTTGGGGAAGGAGGTAGTGGATATCGCTCAGACGAAATTGGAGTCACGACCGATTCCTGATGAGTAGGGCTCATGGTTACAACAGTGGATACTGCAGTTCCGGTCGACATGGGAACTGTCACAGAACTGGTCGTCCGTCCAGATCCGGCTGCCTGTGCCGCAACAGAACGAGTGATCCTCCTATCTGATTCCATTATCTCTGGTTAGGTTTACCCTATACCTTTCCAAGATTGGTTTTTCTCTCTGCCTAAGAAGAAGCTATAGTTTCTGCTCACAAACACCAAAGATTCAAAATGTATAAAGAAAAACGCAAACCGATGCCAAAAATCCTCAATCACCGTCAGCAGAGAAAAGACTCTTCATGCCCAAACCCGCGCAACTCAAATTCAAAAACAGCTAATATCACCAATGGGCGTCAGAAGTCCTCACCTAGACAATGAACTTCACATGATACAAGGAATCCTCGAAATCACAAAATCACAAACGTGCAACTTGATGTCCGAAACTATTCACAACAATTCCCAAAACCAAAAATCCGACCAGTAACTCTACAAATATACTGCCTCACACAACCCGTTACTGTGAACCACAGGCAAAATGGACAATCAGCCTCACCTACAAAATTAAACAAATAGAACGTCTCTGCTTATAACTACGCCAAGTCTCAAATTAGGAGAATTAGGATTTTTCTTACTATCCTCACAATAGCACACGGGCTTTACTCTTTACCAACATGAAAACAAATGTCTTTGATACAATCTTACAAATCTTCTGAATGATGTCCCATACTTTCCTTAAAAGGTGAAAGCTTTACGCAACACAGGAGAGTTCTACTTTCTTGCATTCAAAGCTAATGACGTGATTCGAGTGGGGTCTTTAACAAACCCACAAGTTCAATACCTCAACTGAACTTACTTGATTCCTCTCAATGTCTTCAGACAATTACATATACAAAACCTTGTACACATTCATTCACTTTCTCTCAAAATATAAATTAACTGGAGCAAAACTATTTTTAACAATTGAAATTGAAAATATGGAAGTTCACTAAAACAAGAAAAATATTCTCCTAAACCTACCCTATTAATTTCTTTTTTTTTTTATTACCTATACTAATTTTAGGTACAGAAAGAAACTAAGAGAGAACTCTAACTTATTCGCATCCAGGACCAAACGATGGAAAGTCGGCTGAAGAGTAACTAGATGGCAGACAGCGAACCCAAAATCTGGCAAATCAGAAATGCAATGCCGGAGCTAACCTACCTACTTACCATTCTACTCCACAGCAGCAGCCGAATAGTACAGACTTCAACATAAGTTAAGGACCACACCGCGCAGAATGCCTTAGGTGTTTTCAAAATCAAATATCAAATAAAGGTGAGTAATTGCCAAGGTTTCTGAACCCGACAGTTGTCAGGCCTTCTCAATAAATACTGCTAAGCATGCAACAGCTGCGCTGACTCCCCTTGAGCGTGCAGAAAAGTGCTCTTGTTTGGCAAAACAAGCTGTTTGTCAGCAATCCGTGCACATTGACTCGAACCGTCTACAGGTGAAAATCCTGATGCACATGCAGCATGAAGGTATGGGAGTGCGTTGTGCTCACCACAATGGCCATAAAAGCCGTCGAATACCCGTTCTGAAGCACAACACCAACATGCCAGCGAGACGAAAGTTGAGAAAATTTCGATCGTGCCCGAGCTATCGCCTGGCTGCAGGACGGAGTAGGCGTTCAAGAGGTGGCCAGAAGGCTGCAAGTGTCACACTCGGTCATCATCCGTCGGAGACCATGCCATCAAACCACAGGCACTGTCCAGGAACGGCCACGCCCAGGGCGTCCCAAGAAAAACCACACGTGAGGACCGGTACCTCTGCAGACAGGCCCTTCGGGAGAGGACAACCACCGCCAATGCCTTGAGTCAGCAACTGCGTGCTTCCACCAACACAGCAGCAAGTGGGCAGACCACTCGGCATCACCTACATGCCGCCACCTTGCGTTCCATGCATCCGTGAAGAAGCCCATGCTGACTGCAGGTCACAGGGCACGCCGATTTGCTGGTGCCAGGACCATTTTGAGGTAGACTCGTGCTCATTGGGGCCATGTCCTGTTCACCGACGAATCGCGCTTCATGGTGAGCCCCAAAGACGGCCGCATCAGGGTGTGGCGGCACCCACAGGAGCAGCTGCAAGATGGTGCTATCCAGGAGATGGCTGCTTTTGGAGGTGGCTCTCATTATGGTTTGGGGAGGCATCAGCCGACACTACAGGACTCGTCTCTACCATGTGGAGGGCATGCTCATGGGCAGTGCTACCTGCAGGAGATCTTACAGCCTCTGGTCTCAGCGACCCTCCAACAGATCGGACCCCAAAGCTGTCCTCCTGGATGACAACGCCACACCACACCCCTGCAGGACTGTCAACACTTTCATTCAGGAAGCTGGGATCACCAGGATGGCATGGCCTGCGAACAGTCCAGATCTCAATCCAATCGAGAACATCTGGGGAGAACTTGGCCAGCGAGTCCATGCAAACCGCCCACGTCCAGCTAATCGGGAACAGCTGCTGCACGTCCTGCAACAGGAGTGGGAAAACATCCCCCAGGCCGTCATCGCAAACACCATCAACTCCATGTGGCAGCGCTGTCACGATTGTGTTGCTGCGCGGGGTGGACACATCCGTTTTTGAACAGATTAAAGAAACATGTTTGTGGATTTTCTTTTCCCAGGGTGGGTCTCTTTACATTGCTTTATCATTGCAAAAACATTACGCAATCCAAATGAAATTGCTTTAATTTGATTCACAAGGGTTGCAATTAAATATCTGTACACATGAAACATTTTTGGTTTCGTGCGTGTTGTATTTGTCAGACAGATTGCAAGTGGTCCTTAACTTATGTTGAAGTCTGTAGGTCAGAAAGAAACACTGGCGACACCGAATGCTAAAACTGAACAAGACAGAACTCTAGCCCTCAATTTGAGAGGAAAGTTTTACTAATTATAAGACTTATAAGAAATATCCCTCCAAAGGATTCATTACCAAAGCTAATAAAAAAAAAAACTGCGTGTCACTCAGGCAGACTAAGTAATAAAATCTGCCCAAAGAAAATTGATCAACTTTATATTCAGTTGTCAAAGGGCCATCACCTTTCCCAAACCCTAACTTGGGAGGCCAACAATGAACATTCTCCGACATAAAAGAAGAAATCTCTACATCTTTCAATTAATGAAACCAAATAAATTACTTATTCATGAACATAAAATAAAAAAACACACAACAAAAATCTCTACAATTCCTTTCTGCATTAAATAACACACAAAAAAATGAATCTCCAACAACAACCTCTTTTCTACAACAATATCAATTCGTCACCCTTACACATGTTTCTCCAAAAGGGGAACACACAGAGAAAAAACAACAACCCCAGAATGCTCAGAAAAGAGGTCAAAAAAGCCTTTAGTTTTATGAACGGAAAAGAAGGCCTGACCCTATCCTTCTCTGACACATCACCCACATTACTCACTGCACTGGACACCGGATTATGAAGAGGTGAGAACAGTCAATCCCATGATCGAAGAAGGCAGAGCGTGGAGCTGCTCAGGTCCACACTGTTGATCGCAGTCACTCAAGGGCAATGATGAGTAGATGACAAGGTGGGAAGAACATCTGGGCCAGCCCACGTGTTCCAGCCCCCTCCTCGGGCAAGCGCAGGCCCTCCCAGACTCGGCCACAGGCAAGGCGGTCAGCGGCGACAAAAGAGTCCACAGCAGGTCAGACCGGGAAGTACGGGTCAGTCAGGTAAAGTAAGCTCAGGTAAGGTAAGACCAGTCCTGTATAACACATCACTTTCACCTCATAAATATTTTGCCTAAAATATGAGCTGTAGACAATGCACAGATGAAACAGAGATCTGCCTTAGCTTAAATACTTAAAATTCTTAATACCGAGCATTCATACTACATGAAATTAAAATGGCTATGTACTATTGTGTTATCTTACGTCAGATTCACACAAAAGAAATATAAACACTAGAGAGATGAATCGAGTTAGACTGTTCTTATTGTATCCACGTTACCAAGCCAACGATTAACCGCATGGCCATAGTAATTCCGGAAGGAGGTTAATTAATACACTTCTATCTTATGATTGGACAATAATGTTATCCATTATTCTACATCCCCCTTTTTCCAGAATATTGAACTATCTGAACGTCCGTTTTTTTTTTTTTTTAAGTTAAATAAACTTTTGAATCAAACTCATCAAACTCATGCATCAAATTAACGTTTGACAGTTGTACAAAACAACAGTTCACTTTGTTGTTCAGTTTCAACTTTCACTTTCAGTTTCTGCACGTCAGCAACAAAATAAACTTTTTTCCCCTCACAATTAAAGGTCAAGTATTTTTTGAGGTCTCACAAGTCTTCCCGATTTTGTGCGTGTGCCAGACTGAGATTGTTCTTCAGTTGATGTCTGGGACGTCAGCTAATCATCTGACATAACATCGAAGTGCACCTCTGGTTCAGGTTCTTGCTGTTCTGTAGGTCCTGGAAGTCCTGGGGGTGGGAGTGTTGACATTGATTTTGGGACAACACTTGATCCTGAGCGTGACTGGTTGCTTCATCAACGTAAGTGCACTGATTTCTTCTTCTATTTCCCATACGCGATTGAACTGTATAGATGCTGGTGAATGAAAGTCCAGGACGACTGCTTTTTCATCTGTCAGAGTTTTGACCACACATTCTACATTCTCCCTTTCTTCAGCGGTGGGTAGTGATTTTGCTTTGTGGTGGCGATCTAAGTTCTTCTTCTGTTGCTGTCTAATTCAAGCATCCCACTTTTTTGAACTGCTGCTGATTTTTGCTGGCTGGAACTTGGTTTGATGGCATTGATGAAATTCTGGTTCTTAGTCTTCTCTCCCCATCAGAAGCTCTGCCGGGCTCTGTCCATGTTGAAGAGGTGCAGCTCTGTAATTTAGAAGAGCAATTTAAGTGTCGTCAGCCTTCTTCAACAAGTTTTTCACCGTTTGCACAGCTCTCTCTGCCTCTCCATTTCCTCGAGGGTGAAGAGGACTACTTGTCAAATGTGTGAAGCCATACGTTTCTGCAAATTTGTTGAAATCTCTTGAGTTAAACTGAGATCCATTGTCTGATATACGATTTCAGGAATGCCCTGTCTAAGTGTCTTCCAAAAATGGCTTTACAATGACCTATAACAGATGTAGATGTTGTTTGTGACAGGTGGGCTATTTCAATCCATCTGGAGAAATAATCTACTACGAGTAGATATTTGTGACCTTTGAATTCAAAAAAGATCCATTCCCACCCGTTGCCAAGGATAGTCAGAGTTGGGGTTGGTTTCAGAGGTTCAGGATGATGACTGCGTTCCTTTTCACAGATGCTGCAATCACTGATTTTCTGTTCTATTTGTTTTGAAAGCCTGGCCACCAGATACTATGTCTTGCCAGTGCCCTGCGTTTCACTATTCTTTGATGGCCCTCATGAATGCGCTGCAACATCTCTTCCTGTAGTTCAAATGGAACGACAATTCGACTTTGAAACAGCAACAATCCCTCTTGGATTGAAAGATCATGACAGACATACCAGTACTGTTTCAACTGAGCATCTCGTCTTGCTGATTCAGGCCACAGATCAGTCTTGCAGTAATTCATGACTTGACTGCAGACTTTGTCTTTGACCTGGTTGATGATGCGATTTTCTCTCAGAGTGATCAGTGACAGGAAGATTCTCGACTAAACAGTTGACAAACCTGTTGGTCTCGACCTCCATCTGGTGATCCTGTTGAGCAGGAACACTCCCAGGAGCCCGAGACAGTGTATCAGCTGTTACGATGTTCTTTCCTGCTGTGTACTCTATGTCATAGGAAAAACGCAACCACCTCATCCTGAAACGTTGAATTCTTAGTGTCAGCTCATCCAAGTGCTTTTTCTTGAGTAAGGCCAGCAGTGGCTTGTGATCTGTCTCTATTATGAACTTCTTCAGTCCAATCAAGAAATCAGCAAACTTCTCACAGCCCCATGTAGCTGCCAAGGCTTCTTTTTCAACTTGAGCATATCTTTGCTCAGTAAAAGTCAGTGATCTTGATGCATACATTACAGGTTGCCAATTCTGTCCTTCCTTCTGAAGCAGAACTCCTCCCAGTGAGTCCATAGGACAATGCATCAACAGACACTTTTGTTTCCTTTTCTGGATTATAGTGTGCCAAAACTGGAGCAGTACTCAATTGAGTCTTGAGTTTCTGAATGCTGCTTCTTCTTGCTGATGACTCCAGGTCCATTCATTTTCATGCTTGATCAGTCTCAGAGAGGTTTTGAAGTGTTTGCAAGATTTGGGGTAAACTTCCAAACATGGTTTACCATGCCTAGAAATCTTCGCAATTCTGGAACATTTTGAGGTCTTGGAAGATCAGTAATCACTTCCACCTTGCTTGGATCCACTCTCATGCCATCAGATGAGATTATGTGACCCAGAAATTTCACTGTGTCAGTTGAGAAAACACATTTCTCATTCAAGGTGATACTGGCTTCTTGCATTCTTTGCAAAACAGCTTGTAGTCTCTCATCATGTTCCTTTTGATTTTTACCACTGACAAGAACATCACCAATGTCAGCAATAATAACTCCCGGAATTCCAGCAAGAATACGAGTCATTTCCCTGTGGAAAATTTCAGGACCAGAGAGTTGATTCCAAAGGGAAATCTTTAGCAAAATCTTCCAAATGGTGTAATAAATGTTGTTAACTCTTGTGACTCTTCATCAAGTGGAATCTGATGGAACCCATTGTTACAATCAAGCTTAGTGAATACCTTTGCTTCTGACAGCTCTGCAAGGAGTTGATCCATTGCAGGGAGAGGAAAATTCGCACGATGAACATTTTCATTCAGTTTGGTGAGGTCAACACAAAGTCTGACTTTCCCGTTTGCTTTTGGTACAACTACTATCGGAGCGCACCAGTCTGTCGGTGTTGTAACAGGCCTTATGATGTCTTGTTCCTCCAGTCGAATCAGTTCTTCTTGTACCTTTTTCTTCATAGGTAGTGGAAGACGTCTTGGCGTAGTAACAGACTGGTTGTGGATTTTCTCTCAGTCTGATTTTGTAGACTGTCTTCATTTTTTCCTAGTCCCGTGAAACAACTTTGGAAATTTTGAGGCTGGACTTGCTGATTGCTGCGTGAAATTCACTCTTTCAATCAGATGAAGTGCCTGTATCGCTGGTCTACCAAGTAGTGGCTCATGAAGGTTTTCCACTATATATAGATCCTGGACTGTCTCAGTCTTTTCCGTTTTTAAGAGTGGCACTGTACTTTCCAACAACATTGATCTCTGTTTTTCCTGGACCTAACAACTTCTTGTTGGTGCTCTTTATTTCGAGAGGATTCCGGAGCTGATGTCTCTGTAGTTCCAAAATGGTACTTCCAGAAGAATTCTCCTGAGTTCCATTCACCTGTAGTGTAGCATACCAAAAATCTTCTTTAATTGAGTTGACACAGTCTTTGTCTAAAAGTTACATTCTACAGTTGAACCAAGTAGTATTTCATCTTGCTTTTCTTCTGGGTATCGCTGGTCTACAAAGTAGTGGCTCATGAAGGTTTTCCACTATATAGATTCTGGACTGTCTCTGTCTTTTCCGTTTTAAGAGTAGCACTGTATTCCAACAACATTGATCTCTGTTTTTTCCTGGACCTAACAACTTCTTGTTGGTGCTCTTGATCACAGGAGAATTCTTCTGGAAGTACCATTTTGAAACTACAGACACATCAGCTCCGGTATCCACTCGAAATTTGACTGAAGTTCCATTCACCTGTAGTGTAGCATACCAAAAATCTTCTTTAATTGCGTTGACACAATCTTTGTCTAAAAGTTACATTCTACAGTTGAACCAAGTAGTATTTCATCTTGCTTTTCTTCTGTATTGTGTACTTTCTTGGACCGACACATGACTGCATAATGACCTTTGGAAAAACATTCCCAGCATTCTGCATCTCTGGCTGGACAGTCATTTCTTCCATACATAGGACTCTTGCCCACAACGCATACATTTCTTATGCTCCTGTGTACGAAATTTGTCATATTTTTTTTTTTTTTCGACCAATTTGTCTTTTTCCTTTCAGGAATTCGGTTAATTTGTACATTTTCATTTTCTTGACCTGTCATCAAGTGTGCCTGTTGTCTGGAACTCTCATAGGCTCTGCCTATACACACACACATTTGGCTAGATCAAGTTTCTTGGCTTCAAGCATTTTTTCTCTCTCTAAGAACATCATCTCTCACACCCATGATAATCTGATCTCGAATCATTCCGTCTTCAAGTTGCCCAAAATCACAATGTTTAGCTAACTGACGAAGAGCAGAGACATAAGATTCTATTGATTCTGAGGGCTTCTTGTTGTCTGGAATGAAACTTGTAAGCTTCAAATGCTTCTTGCGTTTCTCCAACACAGAAATCTTGAAATTTTTTCTATTATTTTCTGCAAATTTTTACTGTCAGCTTCGCTATATCAAAGCTAAATCCGTCAAAAAACATCCATCACATCTTCCCCAAAAGTTGCAAGGAAAACTGCTGTTTGGAATTCTATTTTCTTCTTTATTCACTCTACTTGCCACTGAATAATTATCCCACTGCCTTTTTGAATTTTCGCCAACTATTTGGCAACCCACTTACACAGTCAAGTTTGGCTGGAGCTGGTATATTTGCAGTGAACTGTTTTCATTTGGCTTGTTGATGATGTTGGCTGTTCAGCCATGACGTCAGATGCTAACTTGATTAACTTGCAAGATCTTTTTTTTTTTTTTTTTTTTTTTCACTGTTAACCACAGCTTTCTAACTCTTCACTGATTCCACATCTTCTCTGCATTGATCCCACTTTTTGACACCATATTGTGTTATCTTACGTCAGATTGAGATTCACACAAAAGAATATAAACACTAGAGAGATGAATCGAGTTAGACTGTTCTTATTGTATCCATGTTACCATGCCAACGATTCACTACAAGGCCATAGTAATTCCGGAAGGAGGTTAATACACTTCTATTTTATGATTGGACAATAATGTAATCCATTATTCTACAGTACCCATCCATATATATTTTGTATTTTTTTCCTTTAAAAATTGTTGTTGCATTTCCTAAACATTTAATAGTTTATCAACTTGTCTCTATAACTCTTTCGACATTCGGTTCCTCAGTTTTCATTTTCTTTAAACACATTTTCAACACAACATAAAAGAGGAGTATTCCATGTCTTTCCCCATGTAGGCAATCTGCTTCCCACTTCCCCTTCATATATAAATTTATGTTTCCACCACAAGGACGAAAAATAATGTCACTCTCATATTTTGAAGTAAACATGGGAGAGTAATACAAATATAAACTATATGAAATGAAACCATTCGGAGATCAAAGCACCCCACATTATCATAAGTAGGCAATTGAGCTAGAGCTATCAGACATCAATGAGCAATCAAATTTCGTCCATTCCCCAAGCCTTGCGAATGGTGGAGGCAGCAACTAACAGAATGTGCTTGGCAATTATTTAACAATGGAATTATTAATCATTTTAGAATACACTAAACAAAAGTCAAAGCAACACGAAACAATCCCTCACACATCTCTATACTCTTCCATGAGTTGAATATTAATGAAAACGTTCTGCACTCACTCGCGTAATACTGGAGGCTGCCATTTTCCCAATCGAAAATAAAGTCTTTTTACCAAACTGGCTCACATGAAACAGCCTTCATCATTTTGAATTTTAACAATTCAAAAGAAAATATAGCTATTTTACCACAGAATTTGACCCTCCTGCTTGGAGAACTAATTCTTTCTCAAAACATATCCATAATTTTATCCTTTATCTTTAAACGGTATTTCTTCTGAAATGGACTTTCGCCGTTTGTGGAAGAAAAAACAACATTCTACACAGTATCCTTTATACTAGTGTAAACTATTTACAATATAAATCGAATGATTTAACATGAAATTTCAAACAAAATATACTGGGAAAATGAGAACAATGGGTAAATAATGAATTTGGAATAAAACAAACTTTCCACACACAACACTACTTATTCGGAGTGCCAACACGGACGAGCCCACTCCTTTGGCTACATCCTATGTACGAAGGAAAACAGATCTATAATTTCGAATACAAATTAAATAATGAGTCTATCCTAATGTGGCAACAAAAAAATGGTTATTTAGTGCTATTAATTTAATTGAATTCCAGGTTTACTCACCAAAATGACCAATGATATGAAACATTCACTTGAACACATAGGCAAATAAAGCCTCACGAAGTCCTTCGGACTCTTGTTTGACAAGACAATGACAAAACAAACAAAACAAAAAAAAACAAAAAACAAAGTTCCAGGTCTTCTAACGACCTCTAGGAGCAGAAATATAGGTATTTCCATCTCGGTTATCCTTTTTTCATTTTTTTTTTTTTTTCACATCAATGGAGCCCTACGGCATCCTTGGATACCAACCAGGTACCGACGGACTGGAAGCAGGCCTTCATAGTACCCATCTTTAAAAAGGGTGATCGCCAGCTACCAGAGAATTACAGACCAGTTTCCCTAACGTCTATCACGTGCAAGTCCTGGAGCATGTTCTGCATAGCAGCGTCATGACCCATTTCGACCAACATCAAATACTAATCGGGAATCGGGTGGACGTAGTGTTGCTCGATTTTTCTCTAAGGCCTTCGATAAGGTACTGCATCGTCGTCTACTGAGCAAACTGCATTGCTACGGAGTGAGGAACGACACACTCGGCTGGATCCAAGCGTTCCTCACTGGCAGAAGCCAGCAAGTTGCCCTCAAAGGTACACACTCGTCCCCTGCTGCAGTACTATCTGGAGTCCCTCAAGGTACCGTACTAGGCCCGCTGCTATTTTTAGCATATATTAACGACCTTCCGGAAGTAATAAAGGCTTCAAACACCAGGTTGTTTGCAGATGACAGTCTCCTCTATAGGAAGACCTGCATTCACCCGGATCAAGTCTTGCTACAAGCCGACCTCACTCACTTGGAAGACTGGGAGAACACTTGGCAAATGAGCTTTAATGCAAGCAAGTGCAACACCATCCGAGTCTCTCCAAGCACACACAAGCATTTTTTTACAGACAGCCTATACCCTTCACGGACAAACACTGGACACGGTGAGATCCAGCAAGTACCTAGGCGTGACCATGGCGATGATCTTTCCTGGACCCGACATGTGGAAGCAGTGGCAGCCAAAGGGAACACAACAGTGGGCTTTCTCAGAAGAAACTTCAGGGACTGCACCCAAGAGATCAAAGCTGCCACATACACCACCATGGTCAGACCTACACTGGAATACAGCTCCACCGTATGGGATCCAAAACTGCAACAACACACCCAACTCCTGGAGAAGGTCCAGAGGAGAGCAGCGAGATACGCCTGCAATAATTTCCATGACAGGACACCAGACGCCATGACACGGCTGCTTGAACACCTCAAGTGGGACAACCTCGAAATGCGTCGGCACCATAACAGGCTTTTGATGTTCTACCGTATTCACAACGGGCTGGTAGACCTCAACCCCACCACATTCTACTGCCCTTCAGACAAACGGACTAGCGGCACACAGAAAATCCACCAGGAGCGGGTAGCCCACCCAGTTCTGTACCACTCCTTCTTTCCCCGCACCATCAGGGAGTGGAACCAATTACCAACCACCACCACATCAGCACCTACACTGGAGGCGTTCAGGAGCCGCCTGAGCTACAGTCCCCACTACCTGCAGCCACCCCCAGTCTCCCCCTGAACCCTCCCATCAAACCCGTGTACATAGTTTTAAATCAGTTCATCAAGCCAACTAAGCCTGAGACACAGCAAAGCGACAACGCCACAATGCAGAGCCTTTACGCCTAAACGGCCCGGCTATATACCGGAAGACGAAGAAGGGTATCATACAACTTGAGTTCCCGGGAACGAGGTCCCGCTACACAAAGCCCAGTTTATCCCAAAGAATAAACTTAACTTTTCTATGAACTCAAGAGGGAACGCGGTCCCATCACATACAGCAAACTACCTACATACGTCTGTCCCCTAACATTGCTCCAAGTCGTCTGCTTCTCTCTCCTATTCACAATAAGGGGAAGAACACTTTAATCACTACAGAGTTGACAGGTAACAGAAAACACGGGACACACGTTCTGCACTTGTGAGACGAGACAAACCTGGATTGAACTGAATGATTATTTAAAAAAAAAAAAGAAAGAAAGAAAAAAAAGAAGAAAAAAATCGGGAACATTAAGCCTTGCACACACTTTCGCACTCTAGATTTCTCCGAGCAGAGACAGTTGGCAGGGAAAAAAAAAAAAAAAAAAAAAAAAAAGGTCACACACCGTGACAACAATAATTACACAGTTGAGGCGTTAAAGTACGTGATCGTCCCGTTCCTGACTGCACCACTAGACTGTCCATCCAAAGAGAGCCCCCGTAAACTGACCAACACTGACCACTTTGGCACGACTTCCGTCATGGACACAGACGGAGATTGAATGAAGCGCCATGGTGTTTGGATTTTTCTTTGACCGATATTAAGAAATTAGAATTTTGAAAATGAAGCTATGGAGTTCCATGGTGATCAACGACTTCATGAAAGGGAGTGTACTGTATGGTTCTTTTCACAATCTACTGCAGGGTCACTCAGGCTGGGAATAAAGGAGTTGCCTGACGTTCGCTGTTTCAGGGGTGAAGGAGTCGCCATGTGGAAAACAGGACTGGTGCTGGTTGTCTTGTACCTTCTTTCTTCTCTCAGTAAACCTTCAGAAGAATGAAGGTAGGGTGTGTTTCATTCAAGTCTGTATTTTCTGCCTGTTTGTCTGTCTATTAGATTGTTTTTCTCAAGTAAAGTCGTATTGTTTCTTAACGAAAGTCGTACACACATTGGTGATGGTAGATCAAGAATAAATCGATGTTTCTTCATGGCCTTTGATGAGGGACATTGGTGTACTGTATTCCTCCATGTCATCTGTCAAAAGCCAGTGGTCTGTTGTTTATCTTCGTGCCTTGTGCCGAAGAACGTCTGTGTTTGTGTTCTTTCATGACCTGTGTTATAGAACATTGATGTACTTGTGCATTGTTTTTGTTTTCTTTTGACCCCCCCCCCCCCCCCCCCCCCCCCCCCCTTTTGTTTCGGTCTTTATCACCAATCCTCAAATTATATAGTTGTTCTGAAAAAGACCCAGTCAAGTGTTATCAATAGTCTGTACATTGCTTGTATTGATTGTTGTCCCAGCGTATTCATGTTCTCAGTGTGTTGGAGCAATGCAGAACCATTCATTGGCTAATAAAGAATTTTGAATCTCAAAAAAAAAAAAAAAAAAAAAAAGAACATTGATGTATTGTGTTCCTTCATGATATTTGCTAAGGGACATTGATGTAAGTGTACATTCATAGAGATGTGTTAAAGAACATTTGGTGTAATTGTACCTTCATAGACACATGTACAGGAATATTGGTTTAAGTGTGCCTTCATAGACATGTGTACAGGAATATTGGTGTAAGTGTGCCTTCACATCATGTGTTGAGGAGCATTGGTGCAAGTGTACCTTCATACACATGTGTTGAGAAACATTGGTGTATTGTGTCCTTTCATGACTTGTGCTGAGGAGCATTGATGTGAGTATACCTCCCTTTATAGATATGTCGTGAAGAACATTGGTGTAAATGTGCCTTCATAGATATGTGCTGGAAACATTGGTGTAGTGTACCTTCATAGACATGTGTCGAGGAGCATTGGTGTATTGTGTCCTTCCATGACATGTGTCAAGACCCAGTACTGTATTGTCTCCCTTCATAACACGTGTTGAGGGACATTGGTTTATTGTTTTCCTTCATAACGTGTTGAGGGATATTGATACAGTGTGTGCCTTCATGATGCTTTGATGGACGTTGGTGTAGTGTGTGGCTTCGTGAACATGTTCTGAGGGGCCAGTCATTGTTGTGTCCCTTCTTAAAGATGTGTAAAGGGTCTGTGAGTACTCTCTGCCCCTTTTTGACATGTACTGAAGGACAGTGGCGCATGATGCACCATGTTTTGATATATTTAGAGACACAGTGATGTATTATGTCCCTTCCTGGCATGTGTTATGTCCATACTTCACATGTTATGTAGAAAGAGATTGTTGAGGAACAGTTGTGCATGTATCTCTTCATGATATGTGGCGAGGACAATTCGCATTGTGGACGTTCATAGCCATGTGTGGAAGAAACGTTGGTGTATCATTTACCTTCATGACATGCGTTGAGGAACGGCTGTGTCTTGTATTCTTTCATGACATGTGTTGAGGAACATCTGTGTATTGTGTGTATTGTGTACATTCATAGACAAGCTTTCAGGAACTTTGGTGAATTGCGTCCCTTTATAGACATCTGCTGAGAACAAGTGTTGTACCGTTTCCCTTCATAACACGTGCTGATGAACATTGCTGTATCATTTCTCTTCAAGACGTGTTGAGGGCCACTGGTGTATCGTGTGCCTTCGTGAACATGTCTAGAAAGCCGATGTTTATTGCGTCCCTTCACGACATCTGTTGAGGACAGTGCTGTACTGTGTCCCTTTTTATATGTGTTGAGGGACAGTGATGTATTGTGTCCCCTCATGAATCTGCTCCAGGGCACTGGTGCGTTGTGTCCCTTCGTGACTTGTGTGTTGAAAGACAGTGAAGTGCTATGTCCCTTCTCAAACATGTGTGATGTGACAGTGGTGCATAATATCCCCCTCTGATATGTGCAGAGACACAGTGCAGTGGCAAGATTATGTCATTTCTTCCCTTGTGTTAAGGGGACAGTGGCGTATCATTTTCCTTCTTGACACGTGTAGACAAACAGTGGTGTATTATGTCCATCCATGCTTCGTATTGAGAGAGTTCTATATTGTGTCCTCTTGATAACCTGTTCTTGGAGACTGTGGTGACTGTGTCCCTTCATGACATGTGGTAAGGGACAATGATGCAGTGTGTCCCTTCGTGACTCGGAAATGTTGATAGTATTGTGTCAATAACACATGTTCATCAGCAGCAGTGTTTTGTCTCCTCTTACGGTATCTCTTCATGACATGGTTATGGATAGCTGTATTACTGTCTGTTTATGGCATATGTCAGAAGGCAGAGTTGTGTTGTGTCCCTTTGTTATGTGCTGAGAGACGGCGTGCATTGTGACTCTTCATGACAGATATTAATGGATGGTTGTTTATTGTGTTCCGTTATGACATACATAAGAGACGGTGGTGTCTTGTGTCCCTTCATTATTGTGCTGAGGACAGAGGTGTCTTGTGTCCCTTCATTATTGTGCTGAGGACAGAGCTGTCTTGTGTCCCTTCATTATTGTGCTGAGGACAGAGGTGTCTTGTGTCCCTTCATTATTGTGCTGAGGACAGTGGTGTCTTGTGTCCCTTCATTATTGTGCTGAGGACAGTGGTGTCTTGTGTCCCTTCATTATTGTGCTGAGGACAGTGGTGTATTGTGTCCCTTTATGGCATCTTTTGCAGGACATAGTGTAATGTCCCTTCATAACATATATCAGATGGCATTGCTGTATCATGTTCCTTCATGATACATGCTGGTAGACATTGATGTAATGTGACCCTGCATGACGTAATTATGTTCGGGAACATCGGTGTATGGTGTCCCTTCATGGCAATGTTGGGGAACATTGGTGTATGGTGTCCCTTCATGACAAAATGTCGGGGAACATTGGTGTATGGTGTTCCTTCATGACAAAAAGTTGGGGAACATTGGTGTATGGTGTCCCTTCATGACAAAATGTTGGGGAGCATTGGTGTATGGTGTCCCTT
Organism: Conus betulinus; assembly: GCA_016801955.1. Lineage (NCBI taxonomy): Eukaryota > Metazoa > Mollusca > Gastropoda > Neogastropoda > Conidae > Conus > Conus betulinus. Next base: position 120,639 of record JADBJO010004713.1, read on the forward strand.
CATGACAAAATGTTGGGGAACATTGGTGTATGGTGTCCCTTCATGACAAAATGTTTGGGGAACATTGGTGTATGGTGTCCCTTCATGACAAAATGTTGGGGAACATTGGGTGTATGTGTCCCTTCATGACAAAATGTTGGGGAACATTGGTGTATTGTGTCCCTTCATGACAAATGTTGGGGAACATTGGTGTATTGTGTCCGTCATGACTAATGCTGGGGATCATTGTGTATTGTGTACCTTCATGACAAATGCGTGGGGAACATCGGTGTGTTGTGTCCTTTCTTGATAATGTGTAAAGACATCGGTGTATTGTGTCTCTTCATGATATATGCTGGGGAACATTGGTGAACTGTGTCCCTTCATGACATATGCTGGGAAAAAATGGTATTTTCTTACTTACTTCATGACAATGTGGAGGAACATCGGTGTATTGCGTCCCTTCTCGGAATATGAAGGAGAATCTGGGTGTATTCTGTCATTTTCTGACATATTGGGGACCATTGGTGTATTGTGTCCCTTCGTGACATATGTTCTGGAAGATTGGTGTATGGTGTCCTTTCATGACTAATGTTGGGGAACATTGTTGTATTGTGTCTTTCATGACATATGTTGGGGAACATTGGTGTATTGTGTCCCTTCATGGGAGATGTTGGGGAACATTGGTGTATCGTATCCTTCATGACAAATGTTGAGAAACATTGGTGTATTGTGCCCTTCATGACAAATGTTGGGGATCATTGATGTATTGTATTTCTTCATAACATATGCCAGGGGAACATTGGTGTCTTGTGTCCCTTCATGACAAATGTTGAGAAACATTGGTGCATTGTGCCCTTCATGACTAATGTTGGGGAACATTGGTGTCTTGTGTCCCTGCATGACATACAGTGGTTTATTGTGTCCTTGAATAACACCTGTTTGAGAACATTGATGCATGATGTATCTTTATGACATGTAGGGAACATTGGTGTAATGTGTTCCTTGTGACATATATTCGAGTACATTTACGTATTGTGTGTCCCCATGTAATATGTTGTCGAACATTGGTGTATTGTGTCCTTTTTTTTTACCTACCTTGAAGAACATTGCTGCAGTGTGTCCCTTCATGACAAATGTTGGGGAACATTGGTGTATTGGGTCCCTTCATGACAAATGTTGGGGAACATTGGTGTATTGGGTCCCTTCATGACAAATGTTGGGGAACATTGGTGTATTGGGTCCCTTCATGACATATGTTGGGGAACATTGGTGTATTGGGTCCCTTCATGACAAATGCTGGGGAACATTGGTGTAATGTGCCCCTTCCTGACAAATGTTGGGGAACATTGGTCTATTGTGTACCTTCATGACAGATGTTGGGGAACATTGGTGTATTGTGTACCTTTATTACATATGTTGGAGAACGGGTGTGTATTGTGTACTGTCACACTGAGCACAAATGCATGCACGCACTCTGCTCAGCATTCACTCCGTGCACACACAGTCTCTCCAAACAACCAAAAGGCGCACTACGATAACTCTTCTTCTCCCCCTCCTCTCTGGGGAATAATTTACTAAACGTTAATCAACTTTTCAAATCTTCAAATCATCTGTTCCTCCACTCCAATGGAGGTACAAACATTCCACAGGTCCACTAGCTGGGACCAAATTTAACCTCATTGTACATAGTAATTCACAAGAACTTTTTTACAGGTTTCTCCTCCACACTGGAGAAACATTTATGCATTTTCCAAAGAAGAATTAAAGATGGCTTAAAATACAGGAACAGTATCTGAATTCCGACCCAGGGGGACAATCAAAAATCTTAGTGGGTCAGCATGACAAACGCTTTTAAATTCTCTCACGACTGCCGCAGTCGTTGTCCCTTTTTAACTAGGTTCTCCAACTCTGGAGACAATTAGGTGCTGCCACAGCGCTGGAGCCCAGATACTTGTTATGCGACTGCCACGGTCGTTTGTCCCATTACTGGTGCTGCCACAGCACCGGGGAGGGTTGGTAATGGTAGATTACAGGTGAATCTCGTTCTGCAGTTCCAAACAACCTGTCTGGTCAGTGTCCCCAAGCCATCTCCTTCCTATACCTTATTTTTCCTTCCTGCGCTCTTCCTGAGTACATATTCAGTGAGTACTCATCTAATTCCACGCATTACCAGCCCTTGGTTACTTGACCAATGGACAACGTCCGTCATTTTCCTCATCAATCCAACCAATAATCACCCTACGTCTATAGCCACCAGCGACACCGATCACACTGGTCAGGCCATGTAAATTGTCCTTTCTTTTACCTTTCCTCTTCCCTACCTAGGGAATTGCTTTATTTCAAATAAGGGCGTACGCGACGGAACGTCACATGTTGCCATGTGAGGCTACATCAGATGACATGTACCTTTATGATATATCCTGGGGACCATTGGTGTATTATGTCCCTTCATGATATAATTATGTTGGGGAGCATTGGTCTATTTTGTATCTTTATGATAGATACTAGGGAATATTGGTGTATTGCATACCTTAATGATAGATGTTAGGAATCATTGGTGTATTGTATACTTTCATGATTAATGATGGGGAACATTACTGTATTGTATCCCTTCATGACACCTGCTGGGGAGCATTTGTGTACTCTGCCATTTTATGACAAATGGCGGAGAGCATTGGTGTATTGTGAACCTTTATAATAGATTTCAAGGAAGACTGGTGTATTTTATACCTTCATGACTAATGTTGGGGAACATTGGTGTACTGTGTCTCTTGAAGACATATGTTGGAAAACATTGGTGCATTGTGTCTCTTGACGACATATGTTGTTGGGGAACATTGGTGTACTGTGTCCCTTGATGACATATGTTGGAAAACATTGGTATATTGTGTCTCTTGATGACACGTGTTGGAAAACATTGGTGTATTGTGTCTTGATGACATATGTTGGAAAACATTGGTGCATTATGTCTCTTGACGACATATGTTTGGGAACATTGGTGTCTTGTGTCCCATGATGACATATGTTGGAAAACGTTGGTGTATTCTGTACCTTCATGACTTATGTCTGAGAACTTTGGTGTATTGTGTCCCTTGATGACATATGTTGGGGAACATTGGTGTTGTGTACCTTCATGACTTATGTCTGAGAACTTTGGTTTATTGTGTCCCTTGATGACATATGTTGGGGGACATTGGTGTATTGTGTCTCTTGATGACATATGTTGGAAAACATTGGTGTATTGTGTCCCTTGATGACATATGTTGGGGGACATTGGTGTATTGTGTCTCTTGATGACATATGTTGGAAAACATTGGTGTATTGTGTCCCTTGATGACATATGTTGGAAAACGTTGGTGTATTCTGTACCTTCATGACTTATGTCTGAGAACTTTGGTTTATTGTGTCCCTTGATGACATATGTTGGGGAACATTGGTGCACTGTGTCCCTACATGACATATGTTAGGGACTATAAGTGTATTGTGTCCCTTCATAGCAAATGTTAGAAAACATTGGTATATTGTGTCTGTTCATGACATTTTGGGGAGGGGGGTGGCATTGGTGGATTGTGTCCCTTCATGACAAATGTTTTGGAACATAGATGTATTTTGTGTCTCTTCATGACATATGTTGGGGAACATTGGGTGTGTTATGTCTCTTCATGACATATGTTGGGGAACATTGGTGTGTTATGTCTCTTCATGACATATGTTGGGGAACATTGGTGTATTGTGTCTCTTCATGACATATGTTAGTGAACATTGGTGTATTGTGTCTCTTCATGACATGTGCTGAGGAACATTAATGCATTATTGTGTCTGTTCATATACATTTGGTAGGGGGACATTAGTAAATTGTGTCCCTTCGTAACAAATGTTAGGGAACATTGGTGTATTGTGTCCCTTCATGACATGTGTTAGTGAACATTGGTGTATTGTGTGTCCCTTCATGACATGTGTTAGTGAACATTGGTGTATTGTGTCTTTTCAAGACATATGTCAGGGAACATTGGTATATTGTGTCCCTTTATAACATTTGCTGTGGAACATCAGTGAATTGTGCCCCTTCATCGCATATGTTGAGGGACATCGGTGTGTTTTGTCCCTTCTTGACATTTAGTGGGGAGTATTGTTTATCGTGTCCCTTCATGACAAATGTTAGGGAACATTGAAGTATTGTGCCCCTTCATGACGCATGTTAAGGGACATCGGTGTGTTGTGTCCCTTCATGAGATATTGGGTAATATTAGTATATTGTGTCCCTTCATATATTGAAGGACATCGGTGTTTTCTGTCCCTTCATGACGTATATTGGGGAATATTGGTTTATTTGTGTCTCTTCATGACAAATGTAAGGGAACACCTGTGCGTGGTGTCCCTTCATGGCATATGTTGATGAACATTGGTGCATTGCGTCCCTTCAAGACATATACTGGGGGATCCAGTCCCAGTGAGCACTGTCGGCTGCTGGAATCAGAGCCTGTTGTGTCGCACTTACCGGACTTGCTTTAAAAGACACTTAGCTGGAAATACCGTTTGCCTTACATCAGAACATGGAAAAAAACAGATACTCTTGGGTTCCTTAAGCACTGAAAGTGTATAGCAAACGTAAGTAAAATTTTCTTTTGAAAAATGTTTATCTTCAGTCATTCTCTCTCTCTCTCTCTCTCTCTCTCTCTCTCTCTCTCTCTCTCTCTCTCTCTCTCTCTCTCTCTCTCTCTGTTTTACAGATGACCACGCTTTCTCCGAGATCGAGAGCCCTACATTGACGCGTGTTCTGAGGAGGTAATCCTCTCCTCTCTTCTCTCCTCTGATCTCTCTCTCTCCCTCTCTCTCTCTCTCTCTCTCTCTCTCTCTCTCTCTCTCTCTCTCTCTCTCTCTCTCTCTCTCTCCTTAGATGCGCAGACGCCAGATAGACAGACCAGCCGCCGTGGCGAAGTAGCTAGCGTCATGGACTCCCGGCTGGGAGGTCGTGGGTTCGATTCTCATCAGAGTCATTTGGGATTTTTCTACCCCGACCGGCCCCTGCCCAGAGATGAGTTTGCTACGGGCTCAGTTGGGAAGACTGGGGCCACACAGTCGAGTTTCGTCCACTAATGGATGCGTCTCTGAGAGTGTTGCTCAAATTTCCTGACCAACACTGCAGGTGTCCGTAACTCTGGGGCCTCGTTGACACTGGGATATATTATGAAAGGAAGCGTAGAGTACAGCCCTGTCATGCAGTTTCAGACCGGAATGGAAATCCGCAGCATCATATTCATCATTCTTCTTGTCATCGATCACCATAAAAAGTCTCAAATTCGGTGGCCCTCCATGTCCTGCTCCATGGTGACCTCAGTTTTGATGTCATCTCCACGTCATTTGTATCGGCGGATCCATGGGGGCTGTCGTTCGATGGAAGTGGTGGCGCCGTCCGGAGAGAGAGCTCACTCACGCCGGCTCCACGACTAAGCAGTTATTGTCGTCAGTAGGGTGGAGGGGGGGGGGGGGGGGGTAGTAGGTAGTGTCCTTCGTATGTTGAATCAGAACAGGCGCCACTTAACACCACCGAAGTGTCTCGGCAGCAGTGCAGTGTCTTCACCGATGGGTGCCTCTTGACGACTTGACATTGACTGCTCCTGTAGACTGCCGGTGCTGGGCTGCGGCGGGGACTGACCGGGCTGACGGGGTGTTGGAATGAGCGCGGCGTGGGTGCAATGCCACCGAGGTGACACAGAAGATGGGACAGCAAAAAAAAAAAAAAAAAAAAAAATGACAGGCAGACAGACAGACAGATAGACAGACGGACAGATAGATAGATAGGCAGACACATAGAGAGATGAATCATCATAGAAACAAATACTAAAAATTTTTGTCTGACTAAATCGATGTTTTTATTCAGACATGATTCTCTCTCTCTCTCTCTCTCTCTCTCTCTCTCTCTCTCTCTCTCTCTCTCTCTCTCTCTCTCTCTCTCTCTCTCTCTCTCTCTGACAGCGTTTCCTCATATGCCCCAATGAAATATTGAGGCTTACAGCTGGTCAGCGGACTCCTTCATTGTGGGCACACTAATTGAACAGAACTGCGGTACTGACCAGTTTAGCAGACAGAAAGCTGTTGTTTTGCTGGAGCCTCCAATGGATAACATTGCGATATAGCATTGTGGTCAGTTACCAGTGTTTGCTCACTAAACTCGTGACCAACGTTTAGAATGACGTTATGCTTAGCAGTCAGTGTGACCACTGTCATGACACTACAAAGATGAAGAACGTTTGGCGTTTTACCGAATGATGAGTGTATAGCAACCAGTGTCGTCACAGTCTGCATGTAAAGTTATGAACGACTGGGATTATGTGGCGTTCAGTAAACGGTGCCGTGACTCTGAAAAATAAGATGACGTGTCTACTTACCGGTGTCATAACGTGGCGCTTGCATTCAACGTTTTTGAACTGACTTTGTGATATCACAAAGTTTGCAATGACGCTGCCTGTAGTTATCAGTGTCATAACTGCAATTATGGTTAAAGTTTGGAATGATGTTGTGTTCAGTAATTATTGACATCAGATTACGCTCGTGCACCGAAATTGGATTGACGTTGTGGTCAGTAACCAGCGTAATCAAATCCCGCTGGTGAGCAACATTTGAATTTACGTTTTGTTCCGTCGTCAGTGATATCACACCAGTGAGCAATGATTGGAGCGACGCTTTGTTCAGTAATTAGCGTCATAATATTACATTAGTAAACAACGTTTGGTATGACGTTGTGTTCAGTAATCAGCGTCATCAGATGATGCCCATGATGAACGTTTTGAATGACGTTGTGTTCAGTAATCAGCGTCATCAGATGACACCCGTGATGAACGTTTCAGATGACATTGTTTTCAGTAATCAGCGTCATCAGATGGCACCCATGATGAACGTTTCAGATGACGTTGTGTTCAGTAATAAGCGACATCAGATAACACCCGTGATGAACGTTTCAGATGACGTTGTGTTCAGTAATCAGCGTCATCAGATAACACCCGTGATGACGTTTGAGATGACGTTTTGTTCAGTAATCAGCGTCACAGATGGCACCCATGATGAACGTTTCAGATGACGTTGTGTTCAGTAATCAGCGTCATCAGATGACACCCGTGATGAACGTTTCAGATGACGTTTTGTTCAGTAATCAGCGTCATCAGATGGCACCCATGATGAACGTTTCTAATGGCATGGGTGGGAGTAGTTCCGTGTTATACGGATTTCCGTATTGGCGTTTTGACGATTTTTTTTTTTTGTATCAAAGGAGAACGCAGCAAACTGCCCTTAAATGTCAAATTTTTGTCAGCCCTAGCAGGGCGTTGCCTTTGAACCCCACCAAGGGGCTTAAGCGGACCCTGGACCCTGGCTGCAACCTTTTCAATATTACAAACATTTCTTACTCCCACCAGGCAGAGACCATCACTGCGTCAACAGCAGACTTTCAGTGTCACTACCAGGCAGAGACCATCACTGCGTCAACAGCAGACTTTCAGTGTCACTACCAGGCAGAGACCATCACTGCGTCAACAGCAGACTTTCAGTGTCACTACCAGGCAGAGACCATCACTGCGTCAACAGCAGACTTTCAGTGTCACTACCAGGCAGAGACCATCACTGCGTCAACAGCAGACTTTCAGTGTCACTACCAGGTGGAGACCATCACTGCATCAACAGCACACTTTCAGTGTGACCCCCAGGCTGATACCATTACTGTGTCAATAGCAGACTTTCAGTGTGACCCCCAGGCTGATACCATTACTGTGTCAACAGCAGACTTTCAGTGTGACCCCCAGGCTGATACCATTACTGTGTCAACAGCAGACTTTCCATGTGGCCCCAGGCTGATACCATTACTGTGTCAGCAACAGACTTTCAGTGTGACCGCCAGGTTGAGACCATTCCTGTGTGTGATCACATCAGATCGGCTAAGCTGTACTCCAGTTCTTATCATTGCCTTGCCAGCCAGTGTGTCAGCTCTCTCTCGTTTCCTTTAACTCCAGCGTGTGCGGGGCAGTTTATCCACATGAGTCTCTCGAGCGGAAGGCTGTGCATTAGTTCATTTCAAGCAGGGCTTCCCATTCCACTTTTCACTTTCTAAAGTAGGTTCGTGGGGTCAGTCAGTATCATGGCTTGTTGAGTTTGAAACTGGCGTGTGGATGAAAGCCAGTGGAGTGTTTGTGTCACTGCTTTCTACCTCCATTGTTAGACTTGAAGTTGTTGAACTGTGCGCACCATTGTCTTTCTGGATGGATAGTTTGCTTCACTGTGCATCCCCAGCCTGACTGACTACCTTTGGTGACAGAACTGTCAGTGCATATTACAATATCATCTTTTGTGCAAAGATCTACCTGCATCTGAATTTCTGCGTTGGTTTTGCCTTCTGGCCATTGTAGACAATGCCTTCCAAGTTCTGGAGCGATGGCAATTTGGTAGAGGTGTTTCAAGTGGTCTGGATACTTTTTTCTCATTCCTTCGTTTCTTTCTTCTGCTAATGGCACACACACAAGCCCTCTGCCTGTGTCATCCATGATTATCCACTTGCCGCCGAGTACCTTTTGTTTCCTTGACCGCGCATGACGTGGGCTTTGGGGATTTTCAAGTGCTCTGAAATATGCCTTCATCTGTGCTAACTTGTGTCTTGTCTGCATTGAAGGAAGGTCGAGGAGGTATCGCATATAGTTTCAACTGATATGCCCTTTGTGGTTCCCAGGATCAATCTCATTCTTCTTTTTGAAATCTTTATAAGTTGAGAAGATTGCTGTTGGACAGTGTTGTAAGCCCTAATCTTTAACCAGTCACACTCAATACAAGAGCGTGATACAGTCGATAGAGATGGCGCTGTTTAATGCTTTTAGCTGCCATTGCTTTCATGAGAGATGGTCCTTTTTTGCATTTGAGAACAATATTCTCAACATGCTTTCTAAAGGTTAGCATTCCTGTCAAAGCTCACACCCAAATAGTGTAGGTTGTTAGTTGATTCATTGGTATTCCATTGAAGGAAACTGGTGAAGGTACTTGTCGTGATGTCTTGTTGTTGAGAGTGCAGACTAATGTCTGAGCTTTTGTAGGCTTGATGGATGGACGATCCAGTTTCTTGACACCACTTAGCAATGTTGTTCAACTGTTGCTGAACTGCTTTCGTTCTTTCTTGAGCATTCTTTGATGTTTTGTAGATCAGACCGTCATCTGCTAGTGTCAACACTCGAGCAATTCCGTTTCTGTTGAGGTCTGCAAGGCCTTTAGTATAAACATTGTACAAACCAGGGCAGAGAGGAGAACCTTGAGGTAATCCC
>JADBJO010004713.1:130297-140297 GCA_016801955.1 Conus betulinus
TTTTCATGTCTTGAAAAAAAAGTAGTGTGTGTGAGCACGTACGCGGTTTTGTATGTGCGCGTGTGTGTGCGTGTGTACGTGGGTGCGTGCTTGTGTGTGTGTGTGTGTGTGTGTGTGTGTGTGTGTGTGTGTGTGTGTTTGTGTGTGTGTTGTGTGTGTGTGCGTGTGTGAGTGGGTGCATGTGCCATGAGTGTATACATGAAGCTGATCGTGTCGATTGATTCTCTCTCTCCTCTCTCTCTCTCTCTCCTCTCTCTCTCCTCTCTCTCTCTCTCTCTCTCTCTCTCCTCTCTCTCTCTCTGTGTGTGTGGACAGATGCAACACCTTGCAAAAGCAATAATCATGGATACTGCGTGGGGACCTGCTGCGACGATTCCTTTTACCTGCCAGGAAGCCACAGGGGATGTGCGTGTTCCAACAACACTCACAGTTACAGACGATCAACGTCAAACTAGTCGGTTATTCCAGAGCAACATGATGCGTTGTAAGATCACTGCAGAACTGAAAAATTACCATCCATCCCATTTGTCTGGTAGAAAAGGATACTGTGCTCGTGTATAACTGAAGATGGTTAGATCCATCGACTGCTGTCTTTCTCTTGCAGCTGCCATACATGTGAGATCGTTATGTATCCATGTTAGATTCACTGATTGCTAATTTTCCCTCAGAGTTGCCATACAGTCACATGTGAGATCGTTATGTATCCATGTTAGATTCACCGATTGCTATTTTCCCTCAGAGTTGCCATACAGTTACATGTGAGATCGTTATGTATCCATGTTAGATTCACCGATTGCTAATTTTCCCTCAGAGTTGCCATACAGTTACATGTGAGAATGTTATGTATCCATGTTAGATTCACCGATTGCTAATTTTTTTCCTCACAGTTGCCATACAGTTACATGTGAGATCGTTATGTATCCATGTTAGATTCACTGATTGCTAATTTCCCCTCACAGTTCCCATACAGTTAAGATCATGATGTATCCCAGTTTTTCTCTAGTCACCAGATGGCAGCTTTGAAAAGTGCCACTCCTCACTTACACACACACACACACACACACACACACACAACACACACACACACACACACACACACACACACACTATTCATTGATTTTGTACGGTAGTTTTAATCGCTTAAGACAAGAGCTTGCGACAAACTTTCTAGCTTAATCCCTCGAAGTTTGTCCCGGAACAGATGTGCCAACATGATGTACACATTCTAACGCGATCTCCTTTTTTTTAAAATTCTAAGCGTAGGAATATCAATAGTAATAATTCGCGTACTTACGCTGTTGTCGTTAAACACCACTAAGAATAAAAAAAAAATCAAGAACGATAGTCATGTATTTGTCCTTTTTTGAAGAGAGAGAGAGAGAGAGAGAGAGAGAGAGAGAGAGAGAGAGTATTATATTATTATTATTATTATTATTATATTGGCATTAGCTTTCCCCAGGCCTAGCGCTAATGGATATAAAATATCGAGGGATAGAAAAAAAAATAAGTGTTGCTCTTCGGCACACACACACACCACACACACACACACGCACACACACACACACACACACACACACATATATATATATATATATATATGTATGTGTGTGTGTGTGTGTGTGTGTGTGTGTGTGTGTGTGTGTGTGTGACGTGACGCTTGACAACGCCATCCTATCAGTCCCACTAAAACCCAAACCAGAAAATAGATTTCAAATCTATGCCCACTCTCCCCTCTCAACCCCCCCCCCCCCCCCCCTCCCCCTCTTTCTTGCTTGGGGACAGTGCGAAAGGCCCACAGACACCATCAGTGACACAGGAAAAAAATTGCGTCAAATAAATACGTGCCGCCTTTCGTTCTTAGCCGCCTACCCCCCTTCCCCCCCCTCTCAACCCTCCCTCCCCATGCTGTACGATACACAGCAGCGTGGGAGGCGTTCTAACAACAGCCCCGTCTCACCACCCCCCCCCCCCCCCCCTCCCCTCTACCTCTCTACAAAGCGCGAGACATGTGCCGACACAGACATGTGCCGCGCTCCCTCCACCCCCCCCCCCCCCCCCCCCCCTCCTTTCATCCCTGCCGTCTCCGTCCTCGCAAGCACCTGCACGTGCTCGCGAACACCTAGGCGGACGCATAAATTAACTGGCGCTCAACGGCCAGCTGTACTGCCAGCTATACGGATGCATAATTATCCCGTGCCGAGTAGGATCAAACATTTCCGAGGCGATTGGTGACTAGACTAAATCCCTCCCCCTCTCACCCCTGATGGGTGATGACAGTTTGTCGAAATGTGATTCGGTAAGAGAGATTCATAAAACTAGACCCACACCAGCTCAGCTTCACTGACCCCTCAGGACTGCCTGTAGACAAGAGCAGAGGAAGACAAAGGGACAGAGGCCTAGGAAACTCTTGGGTACTCCTTGATCTCACGTCATTCCCTGTTCATTCCCAGGAAAAGTGAGTTGGAACTCTGTTTTACATTTTTTGAATCTATGTATTGATTTTATGTATGCTGTGTGTGTTAGCATTGTAACTTTGTACAAATGCTTAGCAACATTTATCAAACTGATGAATGATTATTCTGTGTAGTGGTTTGCTTGCCATCACATGGCAAATCTCTCTCTCCCAGTGGTTTTGATTCTTTGTTAACAATCTGACCACTGCTCTTTGTGTTCACCCCTGACTTTTGTCAGTAGGCAACTCTGTCTGTTAAGATAATAATTCAATGATCAATTTTGAGCAGGAAAACAGTATGCCTATGCTAGGTAAAAACTGCTACTCTGATCTATAAATACTGGTGATTATTGGAATGATTTGTAGTGTATGACTCTAAGTCTACCCCACATGTGTACTTGGACTAAGCATAGCCCAAGTCAGTGTGATTTGATTCATATGAAACAAGGAAGAGTGTATAACTAAAACTGTAACATTGTATTACTGTCTCCTACCCTTTTGTTAGCTTCACTTAGCCTTTAAACAAAGTGGAGGTCAATAGTTATAGCAGAAACTCTACCATAGAGAAAACTTTGCTGGCTGAGTCTCACACCCTCTCTGAAAGAAGGAGGAAAAGGGTAAATGTGTGCACTCGTCAGACCAGCCACCAGATTCTCATCTACAGATCAAGTTCTCTTTATCGCAGAACTGGGATCCTGGTCACGCTACACATTGCGGGAACCAGAAGCTGGGACTTCGCCCGAAACCAGGGCGCGACACCAGACAACAGATCTACACCAGTGGGGCAGTCACCAGCCACAGGAGAGAACAACTGTCTTCTCCAAAGCAAAGCTAAGTTTGCTTACCACCTGGACTCAAACCCATCAGACCCTTACCCTCACTTTATGATGAAACAGTGAGAACCTGTCTATGGTATTAGCAAGCAGTGTGGATGTATAATAACCATATACATTCAGTGTAACATAGACAGAACCCCTGTATGCCAACTTAAGCTTGCTGCACAGAGTGCAAGCGAGTAAAGTAGGAGTGAGGAAGGACCCCTCATTGTGGTAGTCCAATGAGAGCTGAAACACAGCCTATGGAATTGTCACGCCATTTCTTATCTATGTATAGTAATAAAAGTTGATGTGTGAAGGTGCACTTAACTTGTGTCAGTTCCCTGTTGTTCAATCGAATGCTGAATGTTTGAACTTCTCTCTTCAATTCTGTATCTCGGAGCTATAAGTACTTGTAATTCATAGTACAAGGCCTAAGGAAAATTATCTCAGAGCCAGTCTTCTTCCGTATTTTTACAACTACCCGGAACAAATAAAAATTTTCTTCGATGACTAGTACCGGAAAGTTGCTCCTTCCACCACTAGTAAGAGAGAGGGTGTAGGTGAAATGTAAGATAATTCTCATAGAGAAATTATTCCAAGTCCTTCCCCTAGAGGACCCACCTACCAACTCCTATCCGTCTCGTCACATCGAAGTGGGGGCTCGTCCGGGATTGTAAAATACAATTTGGATTGTTAAATACATTTCATGCAAAATTTGTTTCCTTTGGCTAGTCCAAAAATTTGGGCAAAGAGCAGAATTCAGAGCAAATAGGCTGATTGAGTTGAGTCCAGGAGGGAAAACCTTTTATGTTTGTTGTGTGATGGTTATCTTACATAATAATAATAAGAGTGTTTGTGGTTGATGTGTTATAATCAATTCATTTTGATATTTACATTGTGTGATTCTTTGCTTTTGTTGTACTTTGTGGATATTTGATTGATAAGGATTGTATAACAGTTCATTATCATGGCTGAAGCAGTGAAACTTAGACGGGAGATCAAGGAGTGGGGAGAATCCCTAGGCCTCTCTGGTCAAGATTTAGTCTCATTTGTGATTTACACAATTTGAAAAGGAATCTGAGAACGCCAGGAAATTAAAACAGCTGGAATTAGATGCCGAAGAGCGCGAAAAGGTTAGACAGCATGAAGCTGAAGAGCAAAAGAAGCCCGTGAAGCTGAAGAGCGAAAAGCGAACCCGATTACGGGAACTAGAAGCTGCCGAGCGCGATAAGGCCAGAGAACATGAACTTGAGCTCAGAAAGATTGAGAAATCAGCGGAGAATGATAGCTCTTCAGATACGGCCAGCCAAAATTCACATCCTCCCATCCCGATTCTGGCCATGTCATTTTCTTTGGACCCTTTTAATGAGAACACGAAAGTATTGACACATACTTAGACCGGTTCGAAAGATTGGCCAATGAATTCGAGCTAGCCCCAGAAAAGCGTAACATCAAACTAGCGCAAGGTCTTAGAGGCGTTGCTTATGATTTTATACCAAGTTACCTCCAAACAAAGTAACTGATTATGATGCTCTCAAAAACAAGCCCTACTCACCCGTTATGAGCTGACAGCTGAAGCCTACCGAAAGAAATTTCGAAACTCGCGGCGTAGCAGGGGAGAAACCTATGGCCAGTTAGCAGATAGGTTAACAACTTATCTCCAAAAATGGTTGACACTGTCAAACCAAGCACAGACTTTTGATAGTCTAACTGAGCTCATCCTCTGCGAGCAGCTGCGTGAGACAATGTCCACTGACCTACAAACGTTCACGGCGGAACAGGTGCTGCCTCACTAGCTGACCTGATCAAGCTAGCTGACAGATACACCACCGCCCATGACGAAGCAAATGCACACAAAAAGATGCGTGACAGGCAAAACCTGGGATTCGAACCCCCCACAGTCACAGCAATCTCAAAACCAAAACCCACCCCCAAGTGGGAACCACCACAAAGTGAGAAACCACAAACTGGTAAACCACACAGTGGTAACTCAGTCCCTGTGAGTCAAAACAGTGCACAGAAGCGTTTCTGCACGCACTGTAAAATGACATCTCACAACACTGCAGAGTGCAGAAAATTCTTTGGACCAAGACTCCACACAATTGCTGCGTACCAGGTAGTGTCTACACCCAAAAGCGGTGACACACCATCTATGGTACATAATATCACTGCACCACCCATCAGTGAGCAGGTGTTTGTCAATGACAAACCTGCCTCCTGTTTGTATGACACAGGATTGTCATACGATGCAGTTGTAAGAGCTTCCCTTGTGGAGCCAGCTGCTATTACCGAGGAGACAGTGCCTTTACAAGGGGCCGACCTGACTCTGCCACCTGCTACCTTACCTGTCGCCACAATTATGGTCGACAGTAGGTACGTCAAGGGACAGATCAAGGCAGCCGTCATGGACAATCCGATCCATGATCTCCTACTTGGAGGCCATTATGTCACACTCGGGAACCCGTCTGAACCTGTCATTGTATCAACACTGCAGGTGAAGACCCCAAAGCACCTCAAACCTCCTAAAAAGGAGATGAAAGCAGCTCAGCGAGCTGACCCAACATTAGCTGCATGCTTGGTGAATTCTTTAGGTGGAACGGTCTTCTGTATCGTAGGCTGAATAAAGATCATTCACAACTTGTGGTCCCGGCGCCACACCGGACCCGAGTGATGGAAGTGGGACATACACTCTGTTCGCCAGGACATATCAATGTAGGGCAGACAGTGCAATGGGTGATGAAGCAGTACTATTGGCCAGGGATGGCAGAGGACATAAAGAAATATGTCGATTCCTGCCCCATGTGCCAACACTGGTCATCAAGCCAAGGGGGTGATTCAACCCCAGGCCAGCCTGACAATCCAGACACAAGCCAACCGGAACCCAGTAATGTATTCCGAAGCTCCATCGGTGTCTTAGTGACTCCAGAGCTAGTGCCAAAAGCATAATGGACCATGATCGGAATGGATTTGTCAAGCAGGAGCTTCTCTCTCGAGAGAGAATCTTTTTTCGGGGGGCCTATGTGACGTGACGCTTGACAACGCCATCCTATCAGTCCCACTAAAACACCAAACCAACCAAAATAGATTTCAATCTATGCCCACTCTCCCCTCTCAACCCCCCCCCCCCCCCCCCCCCCCCCCCCTCTTTCTTGCTTGGGACAGTGCGAAAGGCCCGACAGACACGATCAGTGACACAGAAAAAAAATTGCGTCACGGTAAATACGTGCCGCCTTTCGTTCTTTAGCCGCCTACCCCCCTTCCCCCCCCCTCTCAACCCTCCCTCCCCATGCTGTACGATACACAGCAGCGTGGGAGGCGTTCTAACAACAGCCCGTCTCACCCCCCACCCCCCCCCCCTCTCTCTCTACCCCGCGACACAAGGCATGTGCCGACACAACAAAGACATGTGCCGACACGCTCTGTGCCGCCCCCCCCCCCCCCTCCCTTTCATCCCTGCCGTCCCCCGTCCTCGCAAGCACCTGCACGTGCTCGCGAACACCTAGGCGGACGCATAAATTAACTGGCGCTCAACGGCCAGCTGTACTGCCAGCTATACGGATGCATAAATTATCCCGTGCCGATTAGGATCAAACAATTTCCGAGGCGATTGGTGACTAGACTAAATCCCTCCCCTCTCACCCCTGATGGGTGAATGACAGTTTGTCGAAATGTGATTCGGCAAGAGAGATTCATAAAACTAGACACACACCAGCTCAGCTTCACTGACCCCTCAGGACTGCCTGTAGACAAGAGCAGAGGAAGACAAAGGGACAGAGGCCTAGGAAACTCTTGGTACTCCTTGATCTCACGTCATTCCCTGTTCATTCCCAGGAAAAGTGAGTTGGAACTCTGTTTTACATTTTTTGAATCTATGTATTGATTTTATGTATGCTGTGTGTGTTAGCATTGTAACTTTGTACAAATGCTTAGCAACATTTATCAAACTGATGAATGATTATTCTGTGTAGTGGTTTGCTTGCCATCATATGGCAAAAGCTCTCTCTCCAGTGGTTTTGATTCTTTGTTAACAATCTGACCACTGCTCTTTGTGTTCACCCTGACTTTTGTCAGTATGCAACTCTGTCTGTTAAGATAATAATTCAATGATCAATTTTGAGCAGGAAAACAGTATGCCTATGCTAGGTAAAAACTGCTACTCTGATCTATAAATACTGGTGATTATTGGAATGATTTGTAGTGTATGACTCTAAGTCTACACCACATGTGTACTTGGACTAAGCATAGCCCAAGTCAGTGTGATTTGATTCATATGAAACAAGGAAGAGTGTATAACTAAAACTGTAACATTGTATTACTGTCTCCTACCCTTTTGTTAGCTTCACTTAGCCTTTAAACAAAAGTGGAGGTTAATAGTTATAGCAGAAACTCTACCATAGAGAAAACTTTGCTGGCTGAGTCTCACACCCTCTCTGAAAGAAAGAGGAAAGGGTAAATGTGTGCACTCGACAGACCAGCCACCAGATTCTCATCTACAGATCAAGTTCTCTTTATCGCAGAACTGGGATCCTGGTCACGCTACACATTGCGGGAACCAGAAGCTGGGACTTCGCCCGAAACCAGGGCGACACCAGACAACAGATCTACACCAGTGGGGCAGTCACCAGCCACAGGAACTGTCTTCTCCAAAGCAAAGCTAAGTTTGCTTACCACCTGGACTCAAACCCATCAGACCCTTACCCTCACTTTATGATGAGTGAACAGTGAGAACCTGTCTATGGTATTAGCAAGCAGTGTGGATGTATAATAACCATATACATTCAGTGTCAATTCTGTATCTCGGAGCTATAAGTACTTGTAATTCATAGTACAGGCCTAAGGAAAATTATCTCAGAGCCAGTCTTCCGTATTTTACAAATACCCGGAACAAATAAAAATTTTCTTCGATGACTAGTACCGGAAAGTTGCTCCTTCCACCACTAGTAAGAGAGAGGGTGTAGGTGAAATGTAAGATAATTCTCATAGAGAAATTATTCCAAGTCCTTCCCCTAGAGGACCCACCTACCAACTCCTATCCGTCTCGTCACAGTGTGTGTGTGTGTGTGTGTGTGTGTGTGTGTGTGTGTGTGTTCAATTATAAACAAAGCTTGCTCTTATGTCTTAGATTGAAGAAATAGGGGAGATAAGCATTCATATCTGCAGTGGTAGATAAGTCTGCCTAACTAACAGTATGTGCTTGAGTGGATGAATGGGAATAATAAATGCTTCTCAAAATGAGCCTTCAGCAAGCTTATAATCTCCAAGGGGGAGACAATCTCCAATAGGGAGGAAACTCTCTAACATGTAACTCCTGGTCAGTCCCAGCAATGCTGCCAGCAAACATACCAATCAAGTTTTCCTGGCAATGAAACACACCTGTGACCTTCTGACCGGCTATCAAAACCTGTCAGCCTGACCATTCCTACCAGCTAAACACACCTGTGACCTTCTGACCGGCTATCCAAACCTGTCAGCCTTACCATTCCTACCAGCTAAACACACCTGTGACCTTCTGACCGGCTATCCAAACCTGTCAGCCTTACCATTCCTGCCAGCTAAAAACACCTGTGACCTTCTGACCGGCTATCCAAACCTGTCAGCCTTACCATTCCTGCCAGCTAAACACACCTGTGACCTTCTGACCGGCTATCCAAACCTGTCAGCCTTACCATTCCTGCCAGCTAAACACACCTGTGACCTTCTGACCGGCTATCCAAACCTGTCAGCCTGACCATTCCTGCCAGCTAAACACACCTGTGACCTTCTGACCGGCTATCCAAACCTGTCAGCCTGACCATTCCTGCCAGCTAAACACACCTGTGACCTTCTGACCGGCTATCCAAACCTGTCAGCCTGACCATCCTGCCAGCTAAACACACCTGTGACCTTCTGACCGGCTATCCAAACCTGTCAGCCTGACCATTCCTGCCAGCTAAACACACCTGTGACCTTCTGACCGCTATCAAAACCTGTCAGCCTGACCATTCCTGCCAGCTAAACACACCTGTGACCTTCTGACGGCTATCAATTCCTTACAATGAAACACGTCAATTCCTGTAATAAATGTACGTTTCTTTCCTTCTGACTGTTAAAACGAGTCAGTTCTACTGTTCTTGGAAACAGAACATAAATCCCCGTCTTTTCGACAACCAAAATGTCAAAGCTACCATTCCTGAAAAAGGAACGTCAATTTCCTCCTTTCTGACTGTCGAAACGTGCCAGTTCCACATTCCTTACAATAAAACACGTTGATACGTTAATCCTCTACTTCATGACTATTAATGCGTGTCAATCATACCATACTGACTTTCAAGAAAGTTCATCCTACAATTCCTGACGACAACAACAACAATCCCTTTCCTCTTCTTCCTCCTGAGAATCATCAATGACAATGATAGACGTCAGTTCACTTTTTCTGTGACTGTCAAAATCGGCGATGCTTGACTTTCCGCCAACAAAATGCGACAGGCCACGTGTTTCTATCAAAACCTGTCAATCTGACCATTCCTGAAAGCAAAACACATCAACCCCATACTTTCTGACTACCAAGGCTTGTTCTTTCTGATTACCACAGCGTGTTCTTTCTGACTACCACAGCGCGTTCTTTCTGATTACCACAGCGTGTTCTTTCTGACTACCACAGCGTGTTCTTTCTGACTACCACAGCGTGTTCTTTCTGACTACCACAGCGTGTCAGACCTGCCTTTCCCGAATACTAAGTACCTCAACCCCG
>JADBJO010004713.1:152797-157797 GCA_016801955.1 Conus betulinus
GGAACAGTTCCCTGCTGTTACCATGCTGTCTGTATGGAACAGTTCCCTGCTGTTACCATGCTGTCTGTATGGAACAGTTACCTGCTGTTACCATGCTGTTACCATGCTGTTACCATGCTGTTTGTATGGAACAGTTCCCTGCTGTTACCATGCTGTCTGTATGGAAGTTTCCTGCTGTTACCATGCTGTCTGTATGGAACAGTTCCTGCTGCTGTTACCATGCTGTTTGTATGGAACAGTTCCCTGCTGTTACCATGCTGTTTCTATGGAACAGTTCCCTGCTGTTACCATGCTGTTACCATGCTGTCTGTATGGAACAGTTCCCTGCTGTTACCATGCTGTTACCATGCTGTTTGTATGGAACAGTTCCTGCTGTTACCATGCTGTCTGTATGGAACAGTTCCCTGCTGTTACCATGCTGTCTGTATGGAACAGTTCCATGCTGTTACCATGCTGTTACCATGCTGTCTGTATGGAAGTTCCCCTGCTGTTACCATGCTGTCTGTATGGAACAGTTCCCTGCTGTTACCATGCTGTCTGTATGGAACAGTTCCCTGCTGTTACCATGCTGTTTGTATGGACAGTTCCCTGCTGTTACCATGCTGTCTGTATGGAACAGTTCCCTGCTGTTACCATGCTGTTACCATGCTGTTTGTATGGAACAGTTCCCTGCTGTTACCATGCTGTCTGTATGGAAGTTCCCTGCTGTTTCCATGCTGTCTGTATGGAAGTTCCCTGCTGTTACCATGCTGTCTGTATGGAAGTTCCCTGCTGTTACCATGCTGTCTGTATGGAACAGTTACCTGCTGTGTACCATGCTGTTTGTATGGAACAGTTCCCTGCTGTTACCATGCTGTTTCTATGGAACAGTTTCCCTGCTGTTACCATGCTGTTTGTATGGAACAGTTCCCTGCTGTTACCATGCTGTCTGCTGTCCCTGAAGTTCCCTGCTGTTACCATGCTGTTACCATGCTGTCTGTATGGAACAGTTCCCTGCTGTTACCATGCTGTCTGTATGGAACAGTTCCCTGCTGTTACCATGCTGTTTCTATGGACAGTTCCCTGCTGTTACCATGCTGTTTCTATGGAACAGTTCCCTGCTGTTACCATGCTGTTTCTATGGAACAGTTCCCTGCTGTTACCATACTGTCTGTATGGAACAGTTCCCTGCTGTTACTATGCTGTTTACCATGCTGTCTGTATGGAACAGTTCCCTGCTGTTACCATGCTGTCTGTATGGAACAGTTCCCTGCTGTTACCATGCTGTCTGTATGGAACAGTTCCCTGCTGTTACCATGCTGTCTGTATGGGGAACAGTTCCCTGTTACCATGCTGTTACCATGCTGTTTGTATGGAACAGTTCCCTGCTGTTACCATGCTGTTTGTATGGAACAGTTCCCTGCTGTTACCCTGCTGTTTGTATGGAACAGTTCCCTGCTGTTACCATGCTGTCTGTATGGAAGTTCCCTGCTGTTACCCATGCTGTTTCTATGGAACAGTTCCCTGCTGTTACCATGCTGTTTCTATGGAACAGTTCCCCTGCTGTTACCATGCTGTCTGTATGGAACAGTTCCCTGCTGTTACCATGCTGTTTCTATGGAACAGTTCCCTGCTGTTACCATGCTGTCTGTATGGAACAGTTCCCTGCTGTTACCATGCTGTTTGTATGGAACAGTTCCCTGCTGTTACCATGCTGTTTCTATGGAACAGTTCCCTGCTGTTACCATGCTGTCTGTATGGAACAGTTCCCTGCTGTTACCATGCTGTTTCTATGGAACAGTTCCCTGCTGTTACCATGCTGTCTGTCTGTATGGAACAGTTCCCTGCTGTTACCATGCTGTTTCTATGGAACAGTTCCCTGCTGTTACCATGCTGTCTGTATGGAACAGTTCCCTGCTGTTACCATGCTGTCTGTATGGAACAGTTCCCTGCTGTTACCATGCTGTTACCATGCTGTCTGTATGGAACAGTTCCCTGCTGTTACCATGCCGTCTGTATGGAAGTTCCCTGCTGTTACCATGCTGTCTGTATGGAACAGTTCCCTGCTGTTACCATGCTGTCTGTATGGAAGTTCTCTGCTGTTACCATGCTGTTACCATGCTGTTTCTATGGAACAGTTCCCTGCTGCTGTTACCATGCTGTCTGTATGGAACAGTTCCCTGCTGTTACCATGCTGTCTGTATGGAAGTTCCCTGCTGTTACCATGCTGTCTGTATGGAACAGTTCCCTGCTGTTACCATGCTGTCTGTATGGAACAGTTCTCTGCTGTTACCATGCTGTTTGTATGGAACAGTTCCCTGCTGTTACCATGCTGTCTGTATGGAACAGTTTCCTGCTGTTACCATGCTGTCTGTATGGAACAGTTCCCTGCTGTTACCATGCTGTCTGTATGGAAGTTCCCTGCTGTTACCATGCTGTTTGTATGGAAGTTCCCTGCTGTTACCATGCTGTCTGTATGGAAGTTCCCTGCTGTTACCATGCTGTCTGTATGGAAGTTCCCCGTTGTTACCCATGCTGTCTGTATGGAACAGTTCCCTGCTGTTACCATGCTGTCTGTATGGAACAGTTCCCTGCTGTTACCATGCTGTCTGTATGGAACAGTTCCCTGCTGTTACCATGCTGTTTGTATGGAACAGTTTCCCCTTCTTGATTGGAAAAGGTTAACGCGAGAAAAGAAGCTTTAATGTTGAACTTCGGGAGGGGCCAATGATCCTGTTGCCTCATGTTCAGCCACGATAACGCTCATGAGCATAAAGTGGAGTGTTGTGTTCCTAAGCAGCTGGCCAGGCACAAGAGGACTTGGAGTAATGTGTGTGGAAGACCATACAGGAAAGGGAGGTCTGTGCGTTGTGGACCTCACAACTAGACGCCAGTGAAACTGCTAGGGATTCGTGCATAGTCGACCTCAGGGGCTGGACGTTGGCAGAGCATTCCATGAAGTCTGTCTGTCATAGTGATCGGTCATCCTGTGAGAGATGGCACCAGCAGCTCTCAGTGACACTGTCAGACGTTGCATATCCATGCATGCATGCACATACACACACGAACATGACGTCTTTCCTCCGCACACAACTGCAACCACTCCATACACATAAGGCACAAACAAAGGTCAATTTCGATTCATCCCCTCCTTAATCTTTTAAAATCCCATGAGGGTTCTTTACTCTGGCATCAATCAAAGCTTACATATTTTCATAATCTGTGATTCTTTCAGCTGGTGCAACCAAACAAGCACGCTTCTTTGAAGCTCAATACTAATGTTGCAGGTTTACTCACTGCAAGTGTCCACACACACTCTCTGTGGTGTCGGAACTGGCTTCCTCTGTGCGGGGATCCCATACTGCCCACTACATATCACATCTACTGGTCGGCGACAAACTTTTGCTCAACCTGGATCTTCCCGCGGATCGGAACTTGGCCCGGGAACGGGCGCAGCCCCCGGCCATCCACCTTAGTGCCCGATCTCCAGTCTCTTCTTTCCTCTACCGCACGGAGAGTCGGCCCAGGGCTTGAGTACCGGTCAATCAACTACAATTCACATACTTCTGTATGTGTTAGGCCTCTGCATTTATCAATGGGCACAGTCCGCCTCTTCTTCACCTAAATCATCTGTTCCATTCTCAGAGTGCGCACCGATACAGGTCAACGCCTGTTTATACTCAAAACCGCGTGAACAGTGTTAAAAATTTCACTCAAACCCCTGGGCCACGTTCAGTCAATACGCTCCCTTGTGTCACACGACTAACCTATAGTGTAACGCACGAATCAATAATCTTTTCCTTAATCTGTACTGTCTCATGTAATCGCGTAGCATACGAAATATCGCTCCGCATTACATGACAGACACAGAGAAAACATCACAGTTTGGGATCCAACTTATTGGTATCGATACCGATCAGACCCAGGGACACCGTGAAGCTACCCCCCAGCCACCAGCCATATCCTGGGTGACATGCTGACGCACCTCCAGGGACACCTGACTCCTAGACCCACCGCTTGCTGTACAGGCCCAAAAGGATTGTCTTTTTTCATTCATTAATTCATTCTTTCGTTCTTTCTTTTTAAACGGTCACTGAAAAAAAAAAATGCTACAGAGTAATCATAATCATTCCGCCAAACGAAAGGGACGAACAAATTACAAGACAAAACACGACGCGTTTCGGCCTCTTTGGTCTTCTTCAGGCAAGATGCACAGCATTCAGGACGATGAAAATGAAGAACGAGGAATCACTGTACTTCTCAATGTGGGCGCTAGATGGACGTTGGATGAAACGAGGTCATTGGGAAGGAGACAATGCGAGTTGAAATAATAATGATGAGAACAATAGTAATGATAGCAATAAAAGTAATGATGATAATGATGATGATTAAAATATTATAGAAAAAAAAAACAAAAGAGGATTTCTACCACTTTTGGTGATAACATGACGATAGTGGTTGCATTAATAGTAGTAGTAGCAATAGTGGCTATATAGACAGAAGGGGAGAAAGGAGAGGAGTTAGAGGATTGTCGAAAAGCATGGCTGCAGTTGCGACAGTGCCAGCGGCCATGATGATAGAGATGATAATGGTAATGATGATGATGGAAGTAACTCTCCTTCTTCTTCAGCAATCGACTTTACTCGGCTGCAGATCCCCTATCTTGTCGCCACAATGAACCCCACAGTCTTCTCAAGGTCTTGACGGCTGCCCCAAAGCTGCGTTTTCAGCTCTGCACCCTCTTGCCAGTTTGACGCCGCAGAACATCATGGGCTGGACAGTGTTGGAGGATGTGTTCTGGGGTCTGAGATCCAGTGCCATACAGACATTCATTTGTGTGGGCAATTTGAGTGAGGCAGCTTAGCAGTCGGCACTGGCCAGCTCTCAGTCTGAAGAGGATTATTTGCTGGCATCGATCAGCACCAAGTCTCCGCACCCAGCTGATATTTTAGGTGAGTAGCACGTTTCAAGACATCTGTGGGGAACTGATGGGCGTGCATCAGTCAACAGTGTGTCGAGTT
>JADBJO010004713.1:165297-170660 GCA_016801955.1 Conus betulinus
TTAGAAAATCAATGTTGACATCATATTTTTCCTTAAATTGTCCGTGGGAAAGAAACTGACCATTATCATCCAAAAAATGTGCAAGATAATAGACACTTTTGTTTTGAAGCAGTTTAGAGACAATGTGTCTTTTCCCAACCTGAATACGTTTGTTGAAGCAAACTGGTTCAGCAAGTAGTTCAGCGGGATTTTTTTTTGGCAGACATTTGTAATAAAAAAGTTTGTAAGCTTCAAGGACATCTACCCAGAACGGATTATATTTTGTAAATTTTGAGATAATCTCTGGACCATGTTTACTCATCTGAGGCCAATGAGGAAAATTACTGAGAAGAATATGTTTCCATTTGTGGTTTGATCTCTCAGTCCTACGGATCCAGGATAGTTTTAAAGATGTGACGTAGGTTTTTACATCAGGAAGGCCAATACCTCCGTTCCGTATGCTTTTATGCACTGTTTTTCGACTGATTTTTTCTGTTTTTTTTTTTTTTATTCCACACAAACTTGTAACATATTTTCTGGCATGTTTGAAAGAAAACATCTGGTGGGTTGGGCAGAAACAGCCAAAAATGAGTCAGCTTTGAAAGGATGATGATTTCAAAATTGCTACTCTACCTAGAGGCGTAATCTGGCGTTTTACCCATATTTTGAACAAATGATTTACATCAGCTAGTCTTTCTGCGTAGTTTATTTCTATGCAGTCTTTCAAGTCATTTGTGAACCATATACCAAGTATTCTAAATTTTTGTGGATTCCATACAATTTCTAAGTGGTCCATGTAGTGTTTTGACTATTTTTTACACTTCCAAGCCAAACTGCGCTCGTTTTACTTAAATTCATATGAAGACCTGAGACACAGTCAAATCTTAAAAGAACTTCAATACAAGTTTCAAAGGATTTCTTATCCCCTGCTAGTAAGAACTCGGTGTCATCAGCATACTGAGATATCTTAAATTCAGTTTCATTCATTCTGATTCCCTGAATATCTTTATTTTCCCTTACCATAATGGCTAATATTTCGACACAAATTACGAACAGATATGGTGAAATTGGGTCTCCTTGTCGACATCCTTTTTTAATATCGAACCAATGTGAAACCTGTCCGTTCAATAACACAAGACTTGATATTTTTGTAGAATGTGCTTACCCATCTACAAATATCTCTTTGGAAACCAAATGCCTTTAGGACTTTAGACATAAATTCCCAATTAATAGAATCAAAGGCTTTTTCAAAGTCTATGTTTAACAACAAACCAGGCAGATCATTTTCATCTAAATAGGATATAGTGTCAAATATCAATCTTATGTTGTCGCCGATGTATCTATTTCTAATAAATCCGGTCTGATCTTCATTTATGATTTTAGGCAACACAGATTTTATTCTGTTGGCAATGCAAGAGGATCCTATCTTATAAACGACATTTAACAGAGAAATAGGTCTCCAGTTTTTTATGTACTGTCTGGATTTATCACCTTTTGGTATACATGTAATGATTCCCTCTCTTTGTACACATGACAGTTCTCCTTTCTTGAAACTTGCATTTAATGCTCTAACGACAAATACGCCCATCTGTTTCCAAAAGACTTTTAAAGAATTCAGTAGTAAAGCCATCGGAACCGGGGCTTTTATTATTTTTCATTGTCTTTTAAAACATATGTCGCTTCCTCCAATGTAATAAGACCTTCTAAGTCCGCTGCTTCTGTTTCATTTAAATGGGGGATGTCTTTCACCAAATCTTTTATATCACAATTTTCTACAGCATTTTCTGTGTATAATGTTTTATAGAAACTATATACTTCTTCCAGTATGTCTTTTTGATTTGTTAAAACATTATCTTGTTTATCAATTAGTCTAGCCATGTTTTTACTGATGTAATGCCGTTTTTCAAGATTACAAAAATAACTACTAACTTTCTCCCCATCTGCTATCCATCTAGCGCGTGATCTTAACAAAACTCCTTCTATTCGTTTTCCTCTGATATCCGACAGTCGTTCTTTTTCTCGTTAATGATTTTAATGTCATCTTCAGTTTTCATTTTTTTTTTTTCTAACTTAATAATGTCTTGTTTCCTCTTCATTACTCCTTCTTTTTTCTTCGCAGTAGCATAAGCAATCGTTTTCGACCTTATTTTCATTAACAGGAAATCGAGAAATAGATCATCAGAAATTGAGAATTGTAATTTTTCGTCAGTTTCATTAATATTTTCTGTATTTATAGAGTATTTCTCTTTAACCGTTTCAATCACGGTATTAATTTCATCTAACTATGACTTATCTTTCAACAAAGACGAATTAAGTTTCCAGAAAGTATTACGCTTTATGTCTTCATTAAATTTCAGCTTTAATCTGAATCAACCCTTCAAATTATCGCTCAGTAACTCTGACTGGCTGCCTCTGCGTACAGATGGATAAGATAGTCAACACTTGTTTGTACAGATGGATAAGATAGTCAACACTTGTTTGATGTGGAAGCTGGAATTCATGGCCGTTTTGGCTAAAGAACAGCAGTTTCCACAAGTACCATTCTACCATTGACTTTTTTTTAGTCCATCTTAAGACCACCATCGACAATGCCGTTATTAGCAAACAACATATAATTGATATCTTTCATAACCAGAGGAGGATCTCAATACCACGTGGAAATCTACCATTCTTATAAGTGTTTACCATCTACGATTTCGAGGTCATCTCCTTCTTTTTGTTAAATAGTTTCTGGCTGACAGGCAGTTCTAAGTCCGGGTTGGTAGCACGCTTCTAACATCCATGAGTAGGGGTATGTGTTCCCCAAGGGTGTATCCATCTCCTGCTCTATTCAGTAGCAAACGTAATATTGTCAACTTTGTAAACCAGGGTTTGAGTCTTCTCAGTTTGTTGGTGACTGCACTCTACGCAGCAGGAGCCACCTATGCTAGTGTGCAACGTCAACGGCAGTTTGGAATGGACATGATCGGACGTGGGCCAAGGAATTTTTTTTTTTTTTTTGGGGGGGGGGGGGAGGGGGGGGATCAGTGTATTTACTTTCACAACTTTTGGAAGTTCTTTGCTGATCCTGAAATTTGTCCACAATTCCAGCTGTGGAGGCTATCAGATTTGTGGAAGTTATCTTTGTAGAAAAAAAACAGAACTTTAAGACATCAAAGTATTATCAAAGAGAAGCAAAAAAGAATATGGCTTGAGCAGCACCCAGACTTCAACAAGAGCGATGCATACTACCGGATGCCCAGATCAGACCAAGTGAACATTGTGAGACTGAGGACAGGGCACTCCAGACCAAGACATCACATGTTCACAAAATTCCACACTGGCGAGTCTTCAAATGACCCATGCAGTACAGCCCCAATGACAGCGAAACACTTACTACAAAGCTTAGAGCAGAAACCTAGCCTGCCAACACACTGATGAGGGGAAAGCCTTATGGACCACTGGAGGGCCTTCACCATACAGCAGCCTTCGCCAGTGCCTCCAGGGTTCCTGCCTGAGTGAACGAAGAAGAAGATCATCCTATAGTTCTTTTGATCTCAAATGATCATCACCCATCAGTCATTGATCTCCCACCCCCCACCCCCCACCCCCTCCCTCAACTGGCATTATCATACTAATGCCACCACATTATTTCACATATGACAATGATCAGCATCGCACAGTACTTTTAATCTCATTTATGACAATGATCATCATCCATCTGTCACTGACCATTTCCTTTATTCCCCCAACAGGCATAATTTACCGATGCCAATACATTATTCCAATTACAACAATGATTATCATCCTATAGCACTGTCGTTATCAAATGATCATCATCCATCAGTTTTTTTTTCTGTTTTGTTTTGTTTTTTTGTGTGTTTTTTTTGTTTGTTTGTTTTTGTATGCATGTATATGTGCGTGTATGTGTGTGTGTGCGCACGCGTGTGTATGTGGGTGTGCGCGCGCGTGTGTGTGTGTGTGTGTGTGTGTGTGTGTGTGTGTGTGTGTGTGTGTGTGTGATGTTGTTTTTTGCCATGTCAACACTTTTCTCATTGATCATTTCATTTCCTTTTCACCTAGTATGATTATCACTCACTCACTCATTCCCCTGACCGCTGGGTCGTTGACGGGGGGGGGAGGGGGGGTGGGGGGGGGGGAACTGACTGATGAGGCAGCCGTCGTTTCTCTCCAGGCTCTTCTGTTGGCAGATGTCGTAAGGAGATCCGACATGGTCATTTTTAGTATAACAGTATGATTTAGAAAGAGAGGGGGTGAGTTACCGCCAAGGACATAGACAAACAAACAGGACAATACACAATGCATTTCGACCTGTTGGGTCTTCTTGAGGCAAAAAAACAGCATTTAACATTTAGGACAGTACGACCAAACAACGCAGAGCCACTTGTCTTTCCATGTGTTTGGCACCCGAATAAAATGGCCGCCAGACGGAAACGACAGAGGGGATTATGGGAGAGGAAATGGGGGGGGGGGGGGGCGGCTAGGGGGTGGGAAGAGTGTGTGTGAAACAATGGGGTTTGTAGCTTGTGTATATCTGGTTTAGTGGAGTAGTATGATATATTTGTGACGGTAGTGGTTATGGTGGACTGATAATAGTGCTCTGTGGGGGCGGGGGTGGGGAGATAAATAATAAGTAAATGAATTCAACCAAAAAAAAAATATATATATATATATATGTATATATTCGTTTAAAAAATAGGATGGTAATGTATATATATATATATATATATATATATATATATATATATATATATATATATATATATATATATAGATAGATATAGATAAACAAAATAAAACACACATTTTACAACTGAAACGAAATAAAACGAATAAATGATTAAATGAATAAATAAATAACAAAAAAAAATGTATATATGTGTCTCCCTGATGAGTCCGATTCAGAGGACGAAAAGGCCTAGGAGTGATTCATCCCTTCAAAAAACATTGTTTTTTTTTTGTTATGCGGCAACCAATGATGGAATCTCACACAGCAGTGTGTAATCCAGCCTGTGTCAACTGGTAGTGCGCACGGGGGTCTTGGTGACCTCGTTACCGCGCGGGATAAAAAGTGCAAAGTTGCGTTAACTGTGCCTGTTTTGCATCAAGCTTGCTGGCGACACAAGATGTGTAAAATGAAAATTCTTTTTTCCCGTGCAAGAGCAGTCTCTCAAGTGAGTTTTATGCCCCTTCTTTTGGCTGTTTAAGCGCGGGGTTGGTTACTGTCAGCCCTTTTCTCACCATGCCACCACGAAGAAAACTTAGCACCTTTGACAAAACCAGGGCGATTGCGTGGATACAAGATGGCATTGCAAAGTGGCGCGACGACTTGGTGTGCATCATTCAGTTATTGTTAGACTGAATCAGCGTTTTAGGGCGACCAA